>JASFAX010002061.1:0-47616 GCA_030737875.1 Allium sativum
GAGTGTACAAAATCTCAAAATCATATGCTGCCAGAAATTCTAGCCAACGTTGCTGTCTCAGATTCAAGTCTTTTTGGGTGAACAGATACTTTAGCGACTGACGATCCGTATACAATTCGAACTTCTCACCCAAAAGAAAATTTCTCTAGATTTTCAAAGCAAATACGATAGCCAACAACTCAAGATCATGAGTAACGTAATTCTTTTCATGTGGCTTCAGCTGACGGCTAGCATAAGCAACAACTTGGCCTCTTTGCATTAATACCGCACAAAGGCCTTTTCTAGAGGCATCTGTCCAGACTTTCAAGTCTTGATTGCCATCGGTAATGGTTAACACTGGAGCAGTTGTTAGTCTTAATTTGAGCTTTTGAAAAGCCAACTCACATTCTGGAGTTCACTTGAATTTTGCGTGATTCTTTGTAAGCTTTGTTAAGTGACTAGATATCTTCAAAAAATCTTTAACGAACTTCCGGTAATAACTAGCCAATCCAAGAAAACTTCGAACTTCTGTCGGAGTACTAGGCTGCTTCCAATTTTGAATAGCGCTGATTTTACTTGGATCCACAGCAATTCCCTCTTTTGACACGACGTGGCCAAGAAACTTTACTTCATCTTGCCAGAATATACATTTGGAAAGTTTAGCATTCAATACATTCTTTCTCAGAATTTCTATAACTTACTCCAAATGTTTTTCATGTTCGGCCTTTGACTTAGAGAAGATTAGAATATCATCAATAAAAACCAGAACAAACTTATTCAGGACTCCTCTGAACACTCTATTCATCAAATCGACAAAATAAGCTGGAGCGTTACATAAGCCGAACGGCATTACTAACCACTCATAGAATAAGTCTGGACCCCTGAATGTTGTCATTGGAACATACATTTCGGCAATACGAAGCTGACGGAAGCTTGTAGCTAGGTCCATTCGTGAAAATACTTGTGAACCATTCAGTCGATCCAGCAAATCATCAATCCGTGGCAATGGATATTTGTTCTTCAATGTTTGTTTATTCAAGTCACGATAATCCACACACAGTCGAAGAGTACCGTCTGACTTTGGGACAAACACCACTGCTGCTCCCAATCAGAGAAACTAGGCCTGATCAGACCCTTCCATACAAGCTAACGAGTTTGATTATCTAATTCTTCTTTCTCCTTTAGAGTCATTCTCCGAATAGCGTGCACTACTGGCCTTGCGTTCGAAATTAAAGCGATCTTGAAATCAATTTCTCTCTGCGGAGGTAAGCTAACAACTTCTTCGAACACGTCCGCATAATTCTTGACGACAGGAATATCTTTTATGAGGTCCTGTATATTCTCTGTGACTACAAGGATATTTTCTATTTCAGCAGGAGAAACGTCTAGAGCTGACCAAAAGTCTTTTCTATCTGAATTCAGGCCTTCACATGGTATGGTTATATAGTTCCCTGATTGGGCCTTTGCCTTAACAACTCTCTCGGCGCATTTAAACTCAGCCTCGTATTTGGTTAACCAATCTAATCCCAAAATAAGATCAAATTCAGTAAAATTCATGCCGATCGAGATGGTAGGGAAATTATAGCAAGAAAAAGAGACAGACACCCCACATATCCAACTAAGATCAAGGGAACTCCCAACCGGATTATGTACAGTGATGGGTTCTTTGAGCTTTTTCAATTTCAAATCCAACTTCTTAACTGCATTGTTTGCAATAAGGCTTTGCGATGCATCTGTATCAAACAGTACTTTAATATAATATTTTTGACATTAAGCGTGCCTTCCAAAACATCAGACCTTCCCTGACTAGCTGAGGGTGCTGAAGTTTCTGCCACTTCATTCACTTGTACAGTTTCAGATTCCTTTGATAGCTGGCGCTCCCTTGCAACATGACCTGCTTGGTGACACTTATGGCATTTCCTTTCCCCATGTGGGTTCTTTTGCTTCTTAGTGGGTTTAGATCCATTCTTTCTTCGTTTCTTTAAAGATTTACATTTTCTGGACAAATGGCCCTTCTGATTGCAGTTAAGGCATATGGCAGCCGTTATTGGTTCTTTCCCAGATCTGGCCCTCTTCCGATTGACTTTGGGCTTCTTACTGACCTCACACATCGTACTGGCCTCAGGGCTATCAGTTTCAGACTCCCCTTTATTACTAGAACTGACTTCCTCTTCATAACGCAACATACCTTTCTTGTCGAGATACTCATACTGGTAAGCCATGTATATCATTTCAAAGAAATGAAGCTTCACATGCCCCCATTACTTTACTTTGGTACTTTCTTTGAAGCCCGTTAATAAATCTCATATTCTTCCTCTTCGTATTTTGAATTAGATGAGGGGAAAAATGAGAAAGTTCGTTGAATTTCTTATGATATTCTAGGATGGTCATATCTCCTTGTATCAGATAAGAGAATTCATCACATAACCGCTTAGTTGCTTCAGGAGGAGTAAATCTTTCGAGGAAAATCACTTTAAATCTATCCCAGGTAATATTACCTTCTGGATTATCCTCAATAATCGAATCCTACCAGAACAAAGATTCGTCTTTGAGTGCCCAAGATGCCAGTAATCTTTTCTGGTCATCTCCCAGCTTTAAACCTTCAAAGATTTTCTCAGCAGAACGAATCCAAGCTTGTGTTTTCATAATAGATTCTTCGCCCGAGAACGGTATTCCACCCATATTTTGATACTTAATTAATAGAGCCTCAATATCTGGTTCTGCATTCCTTATGTTTCTAACACTCATTTTCTAGTACTTCTGCGAATAGCAGATCAAGTGTCAGGCCAACAGAAAAGATATTACAAAGCATAGAAACATATACTTGAATGTAAATGCATCTATCAAGTTGTTATTTCATTCTGCGATACTCATACTAGGATATTACTGATCCTGTCTGTAATGAGTTATTCGTCCTAAAACACTACTGGTTCTATTTCTGACGAGTTCGTTAATATGTTATATTCCAGCACTAAGCTTAACCAAAGCTCTGATACCACGTTGTGACGACTCCAAACCCCGTACTGACGGTGGCAAGGGTAATCTTTGGAATATAACACATAAACAGATAATAGCAGAACAGAAATAAATAAAAACACCAAATAATGAACAATAGAATACACTGGATAAACGTAATCATCAGAGTTACACAGTATACAGGATCATATTTAGTACAAATACAGTTCAGCTATACATAAATGTCTACAGCGGAAAACAAACATAATATGTACAATAGGAGCTGAACAGCATAAAAAGAGATAAATGATAGAATTTATCTTCAGCTCCAGCTATCCAGAAAGAGCCTGCTAAAACCTGAAGACAAGGCTGCCCGTGTAGAAATAAGGGCACCCGAGTTTGCAAGTGAAACAAACTACGAGTCAGTCATGGGACTGGTATGAGAAATCGACTTAACTGGTTAAACAATAGTAATACGGCAAATCATAGGACCACGCCACTTTCGTGGAACGCAATGATTTTTAGAAAGAATGAAGCTGATATAAGACTCAAGTCCCATCACACAATGCAACGCAAACCGGAGGATAGAGTTTTACCTTATATCGACCAAGATATGCTTAATGCGTGTAAAGTAAAATCACTTAAAATGTAAATTGTATCGTTTAATTCTTAATCAGACTTATTAGCAAGAGAACGGTTCCCTAAGTATTAACCCCGAAGGCCGAAACCAACATCAAACCAATACCCAGGAAACCACCCATCTTAGCTCGTTTCCAGTTAGTTTCTAATTTTATATACAATCATAAATATTAATCATAGACGACATGAGCGTCCCATGCCACTATGTCGCAAAATATAGGTTTACAATCAAAACCGCACGACGTCGTATTTGGAAATTGGATTTCCGTTGTGAACCAAGGCAAAAGATAGTCCTTACCGAATTCGAGCCTGTCTAGCCCGAGCCTCGGGCAAGTACTCAGTCAAGCCTTTGGAGCGACAGGGCCAGTCCACCGATGTGGATTAAAATTCCTGAACACTGCGTTTCCCCGCCCTTTGGGGCGTAAATGAGCCAACGAATGACTCCATCGGTCCTGGATCGACCGATATATCCGAGGCGCCTCGCAACAGCAACAACCACACAGGTGAAAATAATATGAATGTCAGCCAGTTTAAGCACTGACACCACCTCTAGTTAGAAAGAAACGCATGTCCTCCCTGAGGTCCTCTCCCATTTCTGGCTCATACCGGGGTGTGAGGCTCGCGAATTCACGTTATACACAAAGCTATGCCACATAGGTCGTGCTTTGATCATCAACCACAAGACTTTTCTTTTCAACAGAAGCCTTGATCACTGCATCTTAGCATGCCACACAGGCAATTCACGCCATGTAACTGACGTCTATCAATCACACAAAATGAAATCCAATGTCAGACACACAGTCCATTTGCAAGTCCGTTCTGGGTCTGAACGAAACCGGAGGCACTATATACCTCGCATACCCATCGATCTCCACGTACGTCTGGACGGTCACCACTTATTATCTATATTTCGGGATGCCTCCCAATCAAAACATCAGTTATCATCCAACCGTGGTGAAGATCACCGGTCTTCAACCACCGTCTTCATCATCGACGCCGATCAATTATTTGAAATGAGATTTAACTCGGCCTTTTCAAATAATTCACTTATATTTAAATTTAAATCAATTCATTTCAATGGTTAAATTATTCGATAACAATTTACGCCAAACACATTCAACCATTAAATATCACATAAACCGAGCAAATTCAGTTTATTTCCATTCCATATCGTTCATAATATTTTATCACGATTTATCGTTATTTTTATTTATTTTAAAAATAGCCATTTCATTCAAACGACGCTTCAGGCCATAACGCGGCCGTGTCGCTGTTTTTCTTCAGATTTGATTTACACATATCTAAAAATCTAACCGTTGGATCTTCACAAATTTTATATCATTAGAAAGATCTTTTCAAAAAGAATCAAACGGTTTCAGTTTTGGGAAAATCCGACGGTCTGGACGATGCCTTATATTTTTGTTTCGATGTAAATTGTGCTTATGACTTGTCTTGCTACTTCTATGCTGCCTGTGAAGTTGCTATGGATTTTATCGTTCTGTACCCCAGTTTTACGTACAGACACCAGTTATTTTTGCTAGAGTGCCCAATGGTTTGTCACTAGCAAGTCGAAGTTTTCTAGAAAAATACCCTTTTATTTAGTCAAGATTATATATTTATTTGAAGTTTAAGTGGTACTGGTTACGAAGAATTTCATTTATTTCTCAACCATACTAGACAAAAATAAGAATATCGTTAAGCCGAACAATGTGCTTTTATTCCAGAAATATAATAATATATACAAGTTAACTTATATTATGATATTCCAAAACGCTGACATAGGGTGTAAAATACTTCAAATAAAAAGTTGCTTGTTTTCTAAATTAAAAATTGCAGTAAAATTCTAAAAATTAAATTATGACTACGCCTTGAAAATCTTTCCATAATAATCTATTTTGGATTTTATAAAAATTAATTTCGTTAAAATCCTATATCGTCAAACCAGTCTCCAATTAACAAATAAATTCCATATCCAATCTGAATATACACATCTAACTTCAAAGTAATCTAACTTGAATTCGATATTTCTATTTTTAAGTTAAAATGATATTCAATATATTTTAAAATCCATTTATTTATTAAATATAAATTCCTTATGAATTTCTGTATATAATTCAAATAAAATATTTAAATTTTAAATATTCAGAATTCAACCGCTAAAAATCTGGGTCGTTACACCTTTCATATTTTTAATTTTTTTTCCTTGAAGGCCAATAATCAGGTTCTTCTCTTATCAGTAAGTAGATGGTTTCCATTGAGGTGACTAGCTCATATTCCATAAGCAAATTAGGTTTCGATTTTGTTTCGAAGGCTTATTAAGTTTATATTTCTTAACCATGACTTTTGGTCTCCTTATTAGTCATCTTCCTTTTAGGCCTTGCCTTCAGCATAACATGGGAAGATCTCATTAGTTACACTAACTTCTCTTTCCTAATCCCTTCCTTGGATATAAACTAGCGAAGGCTCACTTGTTTTTTATCGCCAACTTTGAGCGAAAGCCTCATAATCCTTTACCATTTCCTTTTCAAATGTTGTTCCTTATGAGTAAGTTTGGACTGCCATTTTCATTTGAAGGAACAAATCACTATCTCTTTCCATAGTTTGGTCAATAGTGAAGAATGATGTTGACCCACCGTGGAATGGTTTTACACTTCTATTACCAAGTCCATATGCTTCCACTTTATTTTGATTAATCGTACTTAAAGGCTTTAGTCTTAGCATTTGCATTCATGGAACCTTAAGTCCATGTAAGATATCTTTGGAATAATTGGGTCATAATATCCTTGTTCAGATTCAATTAATGTATTCCCTTGCTAGGTTTTATCGAAGGGGGTACTAGTTTTCGCTCTTACGGGGATTTATCCAGTGTCATCTTCAACCCTTCTTTGTCGTTCCCATGTTGTTGGTACGAAGGAATCATATGTCTTTTCCTTTTTTAGACTATGAAGGTGTCCGATATTTTCTCTCGGACTTATGCTCGGCCCTTCAGAAACATTCTTTCGTTTCGTGCGGATCCTTCCCAATCCGTAGTCACCACTATTTGGTTAATACGAAACATCTTTTGAGACGTAAAAGATACTTCACAAATCATACCGTATTCTCTTATACTTAGTATCCATTTATACCTTGGTCCAAATAGGTCTTTGTTGAATAAAGGATATTAAAGAGTTTCAGAGGTTCAAGCCATCCTTTTAACGCCCAAAATGTTAGCCAAAAATATGGTTAGCACCCTAAAATGGTGTCTCTTTGTAGGTTCCATTACTTGCAGAAGGTGTTAGCTCAGGTGGATTCTCGTTAACAAAGTTCCTAACATGTGCTTCCGCTGATTTTCGAAAGTAAGTTCCTATAGAAAACAAGATATAATAATCGGATGCTGGAAGGATAGTGTGAAAGAAGCTTATGCTCTCTGATGTACTATGTTCCTTAGATGATTTCATGTAAGTTTTGGTCCTATCCTTTTGGTCATACCATATGCCCTTGCAGGGGTTTGAAATTCTCAATATTTTTGTGCTACATTACCAAGTAGGTCACTTAAATTCGGTTTCACTTGGGATGCCGAAGGATCTCTCGGTTCTTATTAAAGGGGTTGGTTATTTCGCTAGTATGGATCATATTAGGAAACTATCATCTACCTATACCATGTGGTTCCGGACATACCACTTCCAAAGTAAACGTGGTTAACTTATTCTGATATTTGGCATCTTTTGGGTCTTGCAAGAGATGTTTCGGTTACACTTTTGTCTTTCGAACAGATTTGGCGCCGGACCCGCAAAGTTATAACAGAATAATAATATAATAATTGAGAATTAACCACTTTATTACCTTAATTTCTTGATTAAATTTCTTTATTGATAACTTCTAAAGTTACGTACTTTTTCCTTCAAAATTGATTTAGAAATTAAAGTTTATAATTCAGACTTATGGACACAAGATTGAGAAAGAGAAATGTTGTCCCGATTCTGAACTCTAGGGTTGTACTTATAGGTGTTTGTTGGCCTCTCTTTCGGCATTAGGGCTTCATCCCGACTCTTCAGCGGAAGCATGTACGGAGGTTTGGCAAAAGCACCTTCTTCTATGCTTTGGAACTGTAAATATAGTTCCACCATAGGACTTTCGGGAGGTATTCTCCCAAAAGCTTTTGTTGATTGCTGAGGGAGTATGCTTGTAGGAACTCCCGGCTTTCGACACCGCTTATGACATCGCCTTCCTTTGTACTCGAGGGATGCTTGTGATGATTATATGGTGAAGGCTTAAGCTTTCCAAAATTTAAAGGGATACCAAGCTTTACTCTACATGCTCGAAGATAACAACTCTGGTGACTGCACTCTTCGGGTTATGCCAACAGGGGCCTTTCTTGAGGATTGTGTTGGATGACTGTTATCTTTTACACTCCTTCACCCTAGCTTAGACATCTGGTTTCTCCTTTGTTATTTTGGTGCGAACAGTCGAATTAACATATGATATTACTGTTTAAGAACGAAGGAGAGAAAAGGCGTGAAGAGTAAGAAAATAATTGTGACTAAGGAATAAAGATAGTCAAACTAAACAAGAAACAAAAAAGGGATAATTCGGCTAAGATACCCGTTAAATTTCAAAATACACAAAACATCAATGTTTAGAAATATCATAAATCAAGTTCACGTTTTTCGAAAATCATCAAAAACCAGCATAAAAAGACTACCAAAATTCAACGCTTAATTCAATATATAATCATCACCATATTCATATAAGAAAAGTGAAAAAACAAAAAAACAAAATAAAAATCACGCTACAGCGAAAACATGCACGGATAACTACGGTTTTTCAAAAAACTACACATTACTCCAATTATAACTAAAAAATACATACATTCATGTAATTTTTTCTGATTGCTTCAAAATTTCAAATTCAATGTCTACACTCATTCAACATCACATTATTACAGAAAAATCCTCAAAAAAGTAATGTAAATTAAATATAAATAAAAAATAACTCACTTTCAGTAAAAATGAAGTAACTACATAGAAAAATTGCAAATGTATCTACAGTTTTGACATACTACATGTCTGCAATATACTATAAAAATAGTTGCAGATATATCTGTATTTTTTCACAATAAATACAGATATTTCTACAATTTTTTCTTTTCAACTATATCTATAATACACTCTAAGGAGTTGTTGCAGATATGTCTGTATTTTTTTAGAATAAACGCACACGTTTCTATTATAAAAAATATTTTTTAGTAATCTTCTTTTAATAAGTACAATTTTCTAAAGGAAAAAAAAAATTAAACACAGAAAATCATAAAAAACATATTACATAACAATGACAGATTTTACAACGAGACTTACACAGGTAATCACCTTGCATAATGTTTGATTCTAGGAGCAAGACATATTACATAACTATGACAGATTTTACAACAAAACTTACACAGGCAATCACCTTGCATAATGTTTGATTCTAGGAACCCGTCTTGTAATATTCACGTAAAGAAACATCATAGACATTGGAAAAGAAAATAGAACGGTAATTTTCCGGGAACGCACCATTGATGTATCATTGGTCGATGTTTAGTCAAACATTCTGTGTACATTAACATCCACGGGAATAGATAATTTAATATCCCAAAAAATGCAGGATGTGGAGGGTAACATGAGATTGATCTACATTTTCGATGTACATCCAACTTTAACAAATAATTAAATGAAACGCAAATAAAATTGAAAGCAATCAAGTTTATTTCTTTCTGCTGCACACGTATGACAATAACATTATCAATAACAAATCATTACAAAATTGGTTCTATTCTTGTCTTGTAATAATGAAGGTTCCCTCCAACAAAATTTCCTTTATATGCAAGTTCAGTATTTTCCAATTCTAAAATAATGAAAAAAAAATGGATTACAAATCTTATGGACACATTATCTGCAACATCCAACCTCACTTTATGGCTCACTGCAGCTCCCCTACTGGCGCTTCATTGAGCCATAGGAAATGAATAAAATCGTACAGTTTCGCACTCACACTGACCTGCTCGATTACGTACAATATAAGAGAGAATATGACGTTTTGATATGTAATAAATTTCCAAAGGTGCCAAGAAAGTCGAACCTTGTAAGGAGTTGGATTCAGTCTCCTCAAGTGATCGCGTCGCATACACTCTAGTTGCTGCATACAACGAGCTCTGACCCTCTCCAATGGAGGCAGTTCTTCTCTCTTTTCATCTTCAACGTAGAAGGTTATTTTGCAATGCTTATGTTAGCAAACTAAAATTCTCTCAGTTTAAAAAAAATAAAAAAATACACTCTATAGGAACTTGAATTAATGTTTTCCCGCTGAGCTTCAAATAAAAGTTGTTCATTTAACTGAACATGCTTCTGAACTAACAACTGGAGTTTAGCACACATGGGCATTACCTGCATATGTGAAGAACATTGCCCTAGCATGTAGAAAAAAACTATGAAATTTCTTTGATCTTGTCGTTGTTTCCAACTTAATTTATTCTAGTATGCAGAGAAATTTATGAATTTGGATAGGCGATGAGCATTGCTCTAGAATGTAGGAAAAATACTATTAAATTTCTTTGCTCTTGCTTATTTTCAACTTTTTGCTACTACCCATAACACCTCTTGCTTATTTTTGATATTTCACCTAAGGCGTGTTGTGGTCGTTGTTATTTCAAAATTTGCGTCAATGCAAAAGGCCCAGAGTACGACATTAAGACAGCCACGTGTATTCTTAAATTGTTTAATGATACCTGATTTTCCAGCCCAATAACACTTCAAAAGTTCTTCTATCTTCTGGGGCACAACATACGCCCTCTTTGATTCATTGAATGGATGGCGACACAGGATTCGCTCTCCTACCTACAAACCAGTGTACAAAAAATAGTATCTTTGATTCATCAACAGATTATCAGCATACAATTCAAGATAAAATTGCCTTTATGTATGATTCTAGCAGAACCATGCAACCTCCTTCGCTGTTAAATATCACCTGATTTAAGCTTGCATACCTTTGGTGGTGGTTCGCTTTCCCCAGTCATTATATCAACCAAAGCATAGCCCTCTTTTCCATATAGTCTGAAACATCTCTTTTTACAGGGTATGGAGACCTATAGAAATAAACTAGTATAGCTTAAATCAAATATGAAAGAAAAAAAAAGGGAATAAGAACCTTTATTTAAGGTATACCTCACCTTTGAAACATCTTCAGATAATTTAATACGGGGTTGATCATTTATCTCAACTAGTTTGAAAACACAACCAAGAGCCGCTTGTGCGTAACACGTAACAAGATAGGTACCAATTCCAAATGCATCAACCTCATGCCCCTGAATAAATCAACGTATTATAAACATGATCTTTTGTGCATCCATCATGACGTGCATCCATCATGACCGTAAGTTAATCCTACATCGTAAATCTTACTTTTGGTGCTTCGATTTAGTACTCTCATCCATCCGTACACTACTTGTTCTATGTATTATCCTTTTCAGTAAAATGCATAGATACATGTTAAGTGTACAGAATACATTTTGGTGCAAAGACCATTCAAAATTTGAAGATCTTAGTCATGATCTCAACCGAAGTCAACTTTTGAAATTTTCAAAAAATGAAATGCGAATTCTTTTCAACTATTTTGTCATTTTAATTTTGGTTCGTATGATTGAAAAATGATCTATCAAGAGAAACATGATTCCATCTGATTTGAATTATATTTGAATGTACAGCGATAGTGGTGGTTACATTCGATTTAAGGACTGTAGCTGATGCTAGCAGGGGTTGAACTCCAAACTTACAGCAAAGTGCAACCACAGTGTGCCATAATGTCACTAACCATTCCGATAGCATACTCGATCCCATTCAAATATAGGTTCTTCTCAGATATTGGATGCATGCATGCATGTGGCTAGAGTGTGTGAAATTTTTATAGTGGTGTTATATATATATATATATATATATATATATATATATATATATATATATATATATGTCGATTGAGACACAAATTGATGACACAAGATTTGGTACACAAACCGTGGATCATTAGATCTTTCTCCTGAATTCCACCTTCCATGTAAAGACAAACAAATCCAATGGTCCACATTCTTTGTATTTAATTTTGTGTCATCAATTTGTGTTCAAATAACCACTCACACACACAAAATGAAATGAAACGTAGATAGATGTTTTGCGAAGTTGGACGTAGAGAAAAAACGTACAATCTCGATGAATTCCTTCTAAATAAATTAACAAATCTCATATCAAAACCATAGTATTTCATTCTGAATTGGTAAGTCAATTTTGACTGTCTAACCTCACCTGTAATAAATCATCGAACTCAGCCTAAACAGACTACTTTAATTATCAGATCCCTACACGCAAACTTGATATGGCAAACCATGAGCGTAGACAGACTACCTGTTTATTCAAGTGATCAAGTGTTTCCTCATTAAGGTCATTGCTTGCGGTAATAGTCGTTTTACTGAAATTTAACACACCAAATTCTTTTTCAACTGCACAAAAGAATTTGCGAGCTTCCATCGAAAGATACGCTAGATCACCAGAATCCAGCCTGACTCCAGAAGCTCTATACCTGTGGCAACAGATACAATCAGAAGCTGTAAAATTTACATTTTTTTTTCATAAAATATTAAGAATAAAAATCAAGTAGTTTTGATTTGAGTGAAACCGTGTGATCAAGTTTCAAATTAATTTTTCCATAGCAATTATTATGTTAGAGCCCACAGCTTAAAAATCTTTATTCATCTCCAAAGAACTAAGCCTTGTTACGGGAACTATATTGCAGGCTACTACCTAAAAATATCGTTGTGAGAACACAGCTCACAAATGTGACAGAAAAAATTTCATTACAAAAGTATAATAATAAATAAATCAACACACGATTTTATAAAACTGAATCCACATGTTTTGGCCAGGCAACAAACTTAATTATAACACCCAGAAAACCGGTAAGTGCAATTCTTGTGCAAATAAGAGGGACTCGATAGTTATTAATGGTGATAGCACAAAAAAGGCTCAAAGCCTCTCCGTAGCCTTGGCATACAGCGCCGCAAATGAAACGCGCTTTTTAAATCTATTGCGCACGTTTAATTTCTTGTATAGATTTAATATATGTAACAATAAAATTAAAATCTATATTTTCACTAGATATATGCAACGATGTTTGGTTCTCTTTTTAAAGGCAATCTAAAAAAAAACCATTAATAAATATAATATCATAAACATAGAATTTCAAGCATCATAGTTTTCTATAACAAAAATCCAATCTAATTATAAATATCAGCGATAACATCGAAATCTAGACATATTTCAGAAATTATAATTTTAAATAAATGTCCATATCATCAGATTCATAAATTTTAGCATCTTCCTCATTCATCTCATCTAGAATTGTTTCTTCTTCGTGAAGATGTAAAGGAGCTGAAGTGGATCCTTAAAAAACCCTCGATGTGGATATTCATCTACCCAAATATCTAGCTTGCTTCACTTCCTCTTGCAGTAACACCACAACTCAACATCACAAGTCAAGTCGTCATTATCGCCATCAAATACAAGCTCATCTTCAGCATCGGATACATCATCTATATTTCCAGTTATTCTATTATAATGACAATAATCAATATCCTTCAAGGATACTGAATCAATGGTATCAAAGATGTTGTACCTTATTTTTAATGCTCCATAAAATAATGGATACAAATTTTTATGCAGTTTGGATTATAAAAAATGAAAAACAAACAAAAACTTAAAAAAAACAATAATATAATGAAAAGACAAGCCATTTTACATTGCCTGCCATTTGCATCATTCACCGTGCCTTTTCATGTTCCCCGTGCCACAAGAAAGAAAAACGCAAATGCCACGTCGCACCGTGTGCGAGGCGCGTCTTCGAACTACGAGGAATTCCAAATCATGAATAAAACAGACAAAAAAAGCGACACAGTATGATTTACATATAAATGTTAATGTTAAACAATTTTAATTTTCTTATGATACTAATCTTGCATGACACGGTCAAATTAATGAGGCACGGATACAAATTACAATACATATGACTAAAAAACTGAATCTGGTTATTATTTGTCTGGCTATAGAGCAAGAGAAGACAACCACAATTACTAAACAGTATATTCTAACTCACCCCATGTCTTTCAGTGCAAGAGCAACAGCACAGAAATTAGGAATTCCACTGCGTATAACCTGAGCAAAGAATATATAGCATAAGATTGAAAAATGCCTACGCTGACAATACCATAGATATGTGTGTTGACATATTAGGCCTAACATATAGACAAAGATTTGTATGAGTGATATCGAGATTTAATGTACATCCAATATGTGAGATGTAATATGTAGACAAGAGACTGTATTGAGTACAATTTTAATGCTATATTGGTTGGATTCGTTCAATAGGTGCTTTATGCAAGCATTTAAAATTTGGAATTCAAATGAAATCTGATTTGCATCTGTGAATTTTCGGATTGAGGCTGAGATAAGTGTCAGATAAGTTCAAAAATTACGTACGAAATAGTCTCCTCCAAGCGTAAAAATCGTACCTCGGGGAGTTTCATTTATCTTGTTTACATATGACACATGCTTCACCGGTATGATGCACATGAACACAGTTTGACATGCACACGATTGTTTTATATATATATATATATATATATATATATATATATATATATATGGGAAAGTCTATTTAGACACAAATTTAGACATAAGCAATCTCAACCAGAAGATCTCCCCCTGAATTCCACCTCACATATAAAGACAAACAAATCCTACAGTCTAAATTTTGTGTTTCTAATTTTGTGTTTAATTTTGTGTCTCAATAGTCGCTCCCTATATATATATATATATATACACACACACACACATATATATATATATATATATATATATATATATATATATGTGTGTGTGTGTGCGCGCGCGCGCGTATGTATGTATGTATGTATATGTATATATATATATATATATATATATATATATATATATATATATATATGAGTTTTGAGAACCATTTAGGAAAATAAACAAATCATATGTACAGGAAGAAGCTGAAAAATGTTTTTGACTTGTACAGAAATTTTGCTGCCTGCAGCATGATTGAAGGTGACAAATGCAAAGGCTAAATATAATTTTACGAAAAATGTTTCGATTAAGGTTGTCTAGATTCCCAAATAATTCAGTACTTAGAATAAATAAATAACATGCAGTTAGTATATCAACAAGGATCGCTGAAATATCAATTAATATTACATAATACGACCTTTGTTTATTGTGTTATTTTGCTAGCAAAGAACTTGTAGTATGTTTTGCTTGAGATGGGCTACATGCAAAATTATCTAAGATGGACAGCCTATTTTCTGAGGTTCGACCTCATTAAAGCTGTTAGCACGCACCAGCAGTCATAGGTTTTTTCCAAATTTGGCCAACTATTTACTGTCCGATTCTCAGAGTTCATTTCACTAGTACCAATGAGCAGATAATCGCTATTATGCACCATTTCCTGTACCCAGGCATCAACACTGCATAATTTAGAAAGTAGTAGTGTACTAACAGTAGTAGAAAGTACGGATTTTTAAGATGGACCGTGTGTACAACAAACCAAATTAAGGAAACGTGGTTGCTTTTCCATAGCATCCACATTTTCAACATCACATGCATGCATTGCTCAATATAGCCCATTATACCGCTAACTCTAGTGTAATCAAAAGGTAGATCAATGTACGTCGTAATACGATTCTGCTTACTCTGTGATTGATTTATCTTTTATGTACATTACATCAAGATGTATATGGTTTGAAAGGTGTTCTTAGGATTTCAGAATCCCTTGGGTAGTTTTTCCTTGAATATCCAATGAATCGATCTTCGCTTGTAAACTTTGAGAAGCATCGAATCCACAACACATACTTCGGGTTATTCAAGGGTTTCATATTTGCCCCAGTTGTCAGAGCTCGAACTTATGATTTGTGGTCAGTCAACTCATACCACGCCAATTGGGCAATCCTTTTAGGTTGAATCCTATACCAGTTTATCATATTTTGACTCATCGATGATTCCTTCTATCAGTTGCTGTCAGCCATACGGCATACATTTTTGTATGGACACACGTGCAGATCATAAATTTTTTGAAGGATCCGGCTTGAGATGGATTAGCGCTTAATCTACGCATTATTGAATGAGCATGACATCTCACAGTTTGGGGTAAAGATAACCATTTTTATACATTGCGGTTATTAAATACTGTAAGCTACATTATATGTTTTGTTTAAGAAGATACGGTCTCAAAATTTAAATTATTAACATGCAATAACTGTTGGTATAATTGATAAGATAAGGCATTTATCAAATGATTTTTCTTCACAAATTTTTATCTCTGTGATATTAAAATTGTGCATTTACTTTGTAATTCCATGTATTACGCATATTTATGAATTTCACAGTGTTTGAAAAATAAGGCAAAACCGAGAGTTCATGTGAAAATACAAGGTGACTTCAAAAAAAATCATTGCCCTGATGGCACCTGCAAGTAAATCTAACTAACGATGTAACTACTAAGACCTTTCTCACTGAAATTGAAGCATCTGAACTTTCAACTGTTAAAAAAAACATTTATTTTAACTGCCAGATTTAAGTTATAATTCTGCTGGTGCCATAGGTTTAAAACAATCCAGAATCCTCGTCGAGTTGAACATTATCCTATGTACACAATTCGTTGACTTGACGCTTTCAGATATAAAAAATGTATCAAAATAGGGATTATATGGGATTTACGTACAGGAGAGATGGATGCCAGCTGTATGTTTTATTGTCTCTACGCAATTACCAAAGAACCTATTTTGTAAATCTCTCAAAGTCTATGTTCAAGAAGGATGTACTCATCATAGTTATAAGAACCCGGCCCGGCCTCGGTTAAACCGCGAGTAACCTCGGGCCGTGGGCCACAAAGGCCGGGAACTCATTCGGGCCTTCATTAAACACAAACCCTTGTTCAACCCTTCAATCTTTGTTTCAGCCTTTAAAATCTCGGTTCAACCCTCCAACCTTGGTACCTAAATCGTAAGTAATATTTGTTTTGTTATGAAACTTATTTAAATATGTTTATTCCCAAACATATCTTGTCATGCAACTTATAGTTATTGTGTTCTATTACACAACTTGGTTTAAATATATTTATGTTTTTAAAAGTCTAATAAAACTACATATGTGATTCTTGATGGTTCGACCGGATGGACCTTTGAAACCTTGAACCTTGAGTCCCCGTGGTTTGATTCACGGTCCAGTTATGAAAACATTGGTACTCATGCATCAGTGACGTATGTCCACAGGACCACAATATATGCATATACATCGATTGAGAAGAATGATGTATGTCCACAATACATGCATATGAACTGTTACGCATACATAGTAGGATATACGGAACTGGTGGTGAAAATAAATTCAAAGATAAATTTCTAAATTCATACAACTTACATCGTAAGTATCAACAAGTGCTAGGAAGTCGTTGGGAAATGCCAATGCATATGAAACAAAAGCTGTCAGTTCACTTTGATTTGTCTCACCAAATACACCACGGAATGTATCTGTCGACTAACACAAAAAGCCATGTGATGTTAACGTGATTGGCACAATAGTAGGTTGAATTGAGCATTTTTACTAATATCTATAACTGAAAATAAATGATAGTTTAAACTAATTATCAAACAATTGATAATAAAAAAATCAGCTAGTTAGCACCTGAAGTTTTCTTAGCCATGTCTGTGCAAGACCAAAAAAATCCTTGCAAGTACGTGATCCATCATGACTTTGGAGGGCCTTGTTTACTATCTCATCAGGACTCTACATAATAATTGATTAGCAAGTAACAGGAATTTTGCTACAACATTATCTAACGTTAAATCTAAATCATATTTACAGATAAAAACAAGACCAAGAGTTTGTTTAAACAAAAGGAATAGCTTGTAGAGGAATTACACTGACAAATGACAACCAAAGCAGTCATTTCTGTGGGTTGGTGGAAACATTCGCTTTATAAATAATGAGCATAACAGTAGGTACTTGAATTCATTAAGCTAAAGAAAAATCCAAAGGATTAAGCAGTGATTTAGATGGCCAACTTGCTCGATAATGTACAGTGGACCGCAAGTAGTTGTTTGACGATCAGATTATTTATCGTATTTTACTCTGCTGTCTTTCACAAACATGGGATGTGGCACAATTGAATTCCGGAATGGTCAATAAACTATACATGGGCCAGTTGACTTGGTGAAGATAATACATGTAGTGGTGTACACATAAAGTAAATTTTACTTGAGATAAGAAAGACATCATTTAAGACTTCCTTCTTATTTGGGCATGCGGAAATATTGGTGCTGCAAGTTAGACATTCCAAAAAATGTTTACCAATGTCCAAAGGATGATAAGGAAAATATGCAGGGGGTACCAGAGTTTTAGATCTCAGATTTTGAGAAAAAATATCTCACGTTGATATCCCGACAAATGAATGAGATTTAAAACACTGATAACTAACAATGCTGTCGAATTTCGGATTTCTATCTCAGGCGAGATGGGGGAGATTTAGAATCATGACGGGTACAATCGTATAAAATACACTAGCATTCTGATATTCGTTTGTATTTGATGCATTCTTAATGTAAGCCCTCATTTTCACTAGATGGCTATGTTTATTGCGTGATAGTGTTCTAAAAAACAGTGTGCAGAGGTGGTTTGAGAAAACAAACTTTCTCAGCTAAAGAAGAATGTTCAGGTTTGGAAATGCTCACCAAGAAGGAGCTGACAAATGCATGTGAATGTGTACCCCGCAGAGGAATATTAAACAATTTTCCAGCTGCAACATTACTGTAAGGAATAAATTGAGCAAATTAATGACATCCATAATGACAACCGTAGTAACAAAATAGGAAGAAATGTTCCTATCATGCTGATACATTCCTAGATAAATATAGGACATGTCAGGTGACAACTTAACAGTATTAAATACATTTAAGTGTATTTCCTCTGTAAAAGGAATATTGCTCTGATAAATAGTTTTTAGACGCTTCCATCAGCTTTTCTACTTTGTTTGATCCACATACATATCCAAGTCCATCATTTCTTCTCATTGCACATAGTTTCTTTATTTGCCAGTGCACAGTAAGACAGTTGGCCAAGTAGTAAACATATCAGTTTGGTAACGCAGTTAGTTGCCAGATGCTAATTCCTCCTAAGGTTATGCTACTTGAGAATCAATGAGGGGTACTGGATCTTTGAAGCTTATGGCGTAACATAATGCTAAAAAATATAGTGAAGAACAGAAAATAATTGAAACGGTATCAAATATATGATGCTTCTATTTGATATGGCATACTATGGTATATGATGCGGTATGCAACGAAGTCAATAAATAAGTAGATACATGAAGCAAAGAAAGCGATGTGAAATAATTTCTAGCGTATAATGTTTTAGTTGATATGGAGTATGCTCTGGTATATAATGCTTCTGGATTTGGTATTGTAACAGAAGTAAATGACACACAACACGGAACAGTTTAAAGTAACAAATGTCATGAGTTTGATTCACAATGAAAATATTTTTGCTATTTTGTTACCATTTATATCCTTTTGCGTATAAAGAAACTTCAACAATCTTTTGAAGATAATATGGACCAAAAACATCTATTATCTTTCTAGAAACATGTTGCGGCTGACTTTAGCATCACAAAAAGAGTTGGTGTCATATTGTTACTATAGAAGACATGGTACCTAAAATGTCTATGGCATCGAAAATAAAATTGTTCACGTGTGCAAGAACCAAATTTGATAAACACGGATGAAATACAACTTATTTTGGAAATTAAACAACACAACTAAAAGCAACATTATGCCCAAGTGTTTTTAAGAAAAATATCTTTCAAATACGACAGTAGATTTAATATGCTCTATGAGTACCGATCCATGTATTACAGATTTGGATACTGACATATCTCGACATCAATGGTTCTATTTTAAAGTTTGAATTTTCATAATCTCTGCAAAGTATTTGTCTTTCAATGTGTGTATCGTTCGAAACATTAGAAGTTCCTACTTATTTTTTGTATTTTGTTACTAGAAATTTCACCCAAAATATGACACTTATAAGAGCAATGATTTTATTTCGAATTAGTTTTAAATCCTTCTACTTTGTTTCAAAAAACTAGAAACAACAAAGCTTTTAAACAACTATAGTTTTGAATAATAAATACATTAATAAGGTATATTGGTATTAATCGATGACTTGATTATATAAATCACAGCAATAGGCAAGGTTCGTGGTTTCATAAAGCAGTTCTTTCTCCTATATAAATAGGTTAAAAAGATTCCAAAATCGAGTATAGGATAGGATACTGTGTTGATATTATTCAAATTAAACCACATTCTGCGGAGTATCAACAAATTTTAATTCGATTGTGAATTGTGTACGTCGAAACAAACAAAAAAAAGCCGTATAGATGAAGTGTAGCAGAACCATTCCCAATATATATAAAGCTAAGATTTTGAAAATGTTACGAATATTGGAACGAACTCAAATTTTGAATAGATTATAATATATATGTGGATTGAACATCTACAAAATCTTGTTGAATTCGAATCAGTGTAGCTCACGGTAGGGTAGAGGTGCTAAAAGGAGTACCTTGGACCGCTCTCATATATATATATATATATATATATATATATATATATATATATATATATATGAGCGGCTATCCGGACACAAAATTAAACACAAGAGTAGAGACACAAATTGTGAACCGTTGGATTCATTTGTCTTTTTGTGGTGAATGGAATTCAAGGGGAGATCTAATGGTTCAGATAATTTATGTCTAATTTTGTTTCTAAATAAACTTATATATATATATAGCACAGTTGGTTGGATGACAAAAGTACCGTGCTTCTTTAAACAATTTGGTATTTCGTTATTTTTAATTGTTTGTTTATTTTATTTTCAATTGAATGTTTGATTCATTTATTCCATGAAATCACTATTTGTGAATCTGTGAAATCGAAATCAAAATTCGAATCAGGCTCCATCCAAATCATCAACTAAACCAAACTAAACTGCAAAAATGTGATATTTCAACTAAAATTTTGAACCCCGGTAATAGATAATTAATTAAATATAAATCACCAAGAAGAGATGTAGTCATAATAATCAGCTAATGATAAAATTAAAATAAGTTTCGATCTAGCAAAAGGAACTTTAGTAATGAATTTGTATAATTACGAATTTTAGAAAGAAAAACAACAGAATGACATTGAAAATGTCATTAAAAACTATAATACTATTTCGTAGAGCATGGTATTTTAGTGTTGACTTTTAACACGTTTATAGCAATAAAATAAGCACGTATGCAAACAGTGTTATTAAAAGCGCGCATATGCGCACGCATAAGCGCAACGCGCAACGATGCGCACCTGAAGCGCATCGCTTAAGGTATGCGATGCGACTTGAACTATGTGCGCGCTTTTCTCGCTTATGCGCTATGCGCAACGCGCAATAATGCGCAAATTATGCACGCTCAGTTGAAGATGTGCGAAAATATAGGGAAAAAAGAAGAGTAAATGTAATTGACAAGCTTTAATCGGATTTGATTGTCTAAAATAATTATGTTTTCACTAATTATGACTAACTCATACCCGTTTCAATTATCATTCGCTTCAAACGAGATCATCTTCTTACAACGGCTTCAACTCGTACAGCGACCAAATAAACTTCTCTTCTTCTTTAATCTTTCTTTTCTTTTTGATATATTTCATCTGTAACTTCTACCTCCTTCTGTTTTCTTTTTTATTCTTTTAATTTGTTTGCTATGTGCTTATCAATTAGTCTTGGTGGATCTCTTCAGTACTTAAATGTGTTCTTTAGTGGCATATGTAGTCTGTTATGTCATTATAAATCTGTCTCATTGAGTTTCTTCAGTATTGACATGAGTTCTTTAGTACTGTATGTATATGTTTGTATTCATAATATATGTGTGTGTGTGTGTGTGTTTATATATCTATTACATGTGCACATATATACAAGTTATATTTGGTACTTCGTTTTTTTTAATGGGGTTCTTCATTGCTACTAATTTATCTTGTGTGTATACTCTATACACATGTATATACAAGTTATGTACAAGTTTTCTTTCAGTCTATGTAAGGACATAGCTATTGGTTTTTGCAGCATAACTCTTCAAGTTTCTTTAATTTTGTTTGTTTGTATTAAATTAGTTTGTATAAACATAACAACCGCCATGCATTTCCTTCTAAATATCACATCTTATGCTCTTTAATGTTTACAGTCTTCTTTTTTTTTTTTGTTGACGTAGTGAAATTTTGATTTGCATATGAATGTGTTATTTTCTGTTAGTTCATAATGTTTATATGAATTTGTTATGTTCTATTAGTTCGCAATGTTTACATTGTTTACATGTGCAATGTGTGTGTATCTAAATTTTGTATATTATGCGCTTTGCTTCGCGTTTGCGCGTTGCGCTTATGCTCCAAAGGGAGTTGGCGCTTCGATGCGCGTTTCGCGTTTAATAACACTGTATGCAAATTTGAAATTTAAAAGAAAATAACTGTCATATTCACAAAATCAAGAACAGTTGACATTTCCATGGTAAACTACATTTCAAGCGAAAATTTTCAATATTATTCTGTCCTAAGAATTATCTTTACTTGTACACGCTTCGCACATCTCACACTATACCACAATGCAATTTGCGTACTTCAAATCATCCCTTTACTTGAGCTCTCTAATGACATCTCAATAGATTGTGTGCGCTCGCGTGCGTGTGTACGATATGTGAGTATAATATAAACATGCACAAGTAAAAAAAAAAAAAAAATCAGAATGACACGAAAAGGAACTAAATCGAAACGGAAACCTGGTTGCATCAAATCCACCCACATAGCAATATTTTGAGGCACTAATTCCACCATCCGGACCCTGATAGCCAATATGACATATACTATACCAAATTATATTACAAACAGAATAAAATGGTATCGAAAAATAACATTTAGATAAGAACAGAGATACCTGAGCTCGTCTAAGTCCAAACTCTAGTAAAGTCTTAGACTTCCCAGCTACAAATCGATGTCTTGCAGCATTTGTGGTAACTAAAGAGGCATAGTTCACTAGATTTACAAATGGAGTTTCAAGCAGTTGAACCACCTAGTAGATTTAAAATTGGAATGGATAACTAAGATATTCTAACTTAATATGGTGACTAGCTAAAGCCAAAGTGGATCTACACTAATTAAATTTGCTAAGATGGAGTAAAGTTATGCATTGTTCACATTTGGAGAATCAACTCATGAGTAGTTCCCATGGCCATAGAAGGATAGTGTTTATTGCACAAGGCTCTTAAAATAGTTTTACCTGACATAATACTCTCCTAGCATAAACATACTCGTTGACTCTAGATAAACAAGTGTATTGTTCTGATTGCTATACAAGGATCTAAGAGGAGATTGCCGGTAAGGACTAAATGGAACGGTTGTATCTTTCAAAACGAGCTCGTGTCCGTGACTTGAGATGACAAGGTTTTAGTCCACGGCTTATTGAAGTTTCAGAACTTGCGCAAACTCCCTACTAAGTTCAACTGGCATGTAATCAACCACCACTTATTTTCATTATTAAGTATCTATTATTCAAATAATAATAATAATAATAATAATAACAGTGATAATAATAATATACATGCACATGCACACATATAGACAGATGCGCACACACATATATGTACGACTGTATGTATGTATGTATATGTATTTATGAAATATGTATGTGTCTCTGTGTGTGTAGCGTATCCATATGTGTGTATACCAAGGTTTGAAATTCTTGTTTACGGTCCGGTCATCTGATATTTTTTGAAATCCGGTTCCATTTCGGGAATAGGACTGTCAACGGATGCTTTCGGATACGGATAGTGCCATATCCGTATCCGTATCCGAAATTATTTTCGGATATCGGATATCCGTATCCGTTTATTTTTCAGATATCGGATATCCGTATCCACTTAATTTTCGGACACGGACAGATATCGGATATTCATCCACTCCGCCTGTAATTAATAAATTTAAAAGTATAAATAAAAAAGTTTGGATCAACATAAATTAATTTTTATATTATTGTTTATAAAAAACATGGAAATAAAGAGGTATGATGAGGAAACATTGTTTTACACAAATATGCATTAGCATATCCAAAAATATTTCAAAATTAAACACTAAAACTACCATTTTTCACTAAAAATTGACAAAGAATTATATCATAGTAACATCCAACAGTTACAAAATAATTATTAACTCTATTTTTCGGTTTTGAGTAATATATATCACATCAATCAGTCGAACGGATATTTTTTGGATACGCATATCACTACAACCATATCCGTATCCAATAAGCTTTTCGGATATCGGATATCCGCATCCGCTTTTCGGATAATGCCGGATAGCGGATATTTCGAATACGGATTCGGACGGATATCGGATTTTTCGGGTATCCATTGACAGCCCTATTCGGGAATTCCAGAAGTTCCGCTTTATTTCCGTTTCCGAATTTCATGATGATTTCATTTTTTATTTTTTTTTGGGCACACACTACCACTAAATATGTATAAAATAATATGCAGTGAGTTGTTGGGATAGCACAACAATGAAGAAATCATAAAAATTATACATGTAAACATAAAATGAAGCCCAAACCAATATTTATGCAATACTATGTTTACAAACTCACTCACCGAGCACTCTTCGTCTTCCACAATAAACCTTGGAATCAGAAAAGAAACTGATGCTGCTTACTTACAGCAATAAATCTCCATTGTTTGAGCTGCAGTCCAAGATTCTGTTCTAAATCCCCTATCTTCTAAATAGCAGATCCCAGTGCCTAGATCTTAGATCCACAGCGTTTGAAGCTCTTGATTCAACCATAGTAGTCAAGACGCTAAGGCGCAAAAAGACTCAAGCATTGAGCCTGGGCTTTTTTTGAGCCTTGGGCTTTTTTGTGTGCCTTTTATATGAGTCTAATCTACTATATTACTAACTACAAATTAATTTTTAAACCATATTCTATAATTCATTCAATTATCTACATATTTTATTAATAAGATTTCAATTTTAAACCATATTTTATAATTTAATGAACAATTTAAATTTTATTTAACTATTTATAAACAAAATTTTGAATTTAGCAAAAAAAAAGCGCCTCAAACTATAAAAAGGCGCACTCAAACTGCAAAAAGGCTCAAGCCTTGAGCCTTGGTGTTTTCTGCGCTTAGGCGCGCCTAAGCGCGCGCCTTGATAACTATGGATTCAACTAATAAAATTTCAATTCCAATTTCCTAAACTCCTTTCCCCTTGCTTGAATCAGGTTATTCTTTTTTTTCATGCCAGAATTCCTTTCTAATTGTTCTTTTAGATTTCGATTTGATGCCTCAAAACGGAACAGGTTTCGAAGTGAATTCCAGTCTGGTCAATGCCGGAACTGGACCAGGTTTCCGGCGTGCCGGCCGGAATTTCGAATCATCGTCTATACATCAACTGGCATGTAATCAACCACCACTTTTAATAATAAGCATTCTCTTATTCAAACTATACATACACACATATATGTATGTATGTACGTATGTGTGTGTGTATATATATATACATATAGAAAGAGAGAGGGAGACACATATGGACACAAATAGAGAGATAGACACACACACACACATATATATATATATATATATATATATACACACACATACACACATACATACATATTATATATATATATATATGTACGACTAAGTATGTACTATGTAATTTTGTGTGCATGGTGTATCCATAAGTGTATTTGTCAATTGTCGTTATATAAGAAGGGATTAGCCACTCCCTGATTTTTACCACAGTTAAACCTGAATCTTCCAAATAAAACGGCACATTTTATTATTTCATTTAAGATCATCTTCAAAGGAATTAGCTTGATTATAACCCTAATGATTCAGAATTATATTTTAAATTGTTAAGAAAATAGTGGTTGATTTTAATATACAAATTTGAAGGCATGAAAAAATTCACCACATTGGATCATCGCTCGCTTACCAACTAACAAGCTAACACTAATGCAAAATAATCAAAACTGTTGTATTATTGCAAAAAAGTTGGAGTGTACATAGAATCAATGAGGTATTTGCTTCCATTTATATGTAACATTAGCACTGTTTCAGATCTTGAAAATATCGTCCAAGATCTCATTTCGGTCTCCTCTCGAAACGAAACAACAAATCTCACTATAAATCTCCTTTCGAATATATCGTCTGAGATATTGAAATATCGAGCGATATATCAATCGAGACAAGATACCGGAATATCATCCAATATCTTGGTTTATTTGGTCAAAATTTAAATTCGTGCAAAAACGAGAACAATAATTAAAAAACTTAAATCTAACCACAATGATTTCCTGCTATTTAACATTTTGCATGTTAAATGACCATATCATATGTTCACATATGTTCTACAACTATGATTTTCATATTGATCTTTTTTTACATACATATTACCTGTAAAATTATGTATTTTTTGTTCTATTTATGCTGAATTTTTTAACGTTTTGGATCATATTTATGTCTTATGTCAAACAATAATTCATGTTCATGGATCATATGTTGTAAGCACTAGTCTATTTGCATTGTGTTATATTTATATTTTAAGCATATTACAATTTAGAGTATGAATGATCTTTCGTAAATTAAGAATAATTAAGTTATTTTGCAATTCAAGTTCAAGTTGCTATGTTTATAATAGCATTCATAAAAGTCATTGTGTTATAATATCATTTTTTTAATATGTCATGTACCCCGAGATTGTTTCGATATGAACTTTCAGACCCAAGATGGAAATCCGAGACGAACCCCCCGAGTTAGACTCCTCTCCTCTGAGGTGTACCCGATACGAGATCAAGTCTCTAAAATTTCCAAGACAAAACGCGACTGATATCCGAGCTTTAAAACCTTGAACATTAGTCTGACTAAACCTGGCCGAAATTCATGTACTTCTATAATATACCAATAGAGCAATCACTGTACACACACATATGTGTATAGATATACGTATGTGTAATAATAATAATAATTAATAATAACTTACAGCAACTGGTCCTTCGATTATCATCAGAGGCACCTTTGGGAAAACAACAGAACCCTCTGGAATAGCATAAACTTTAACATCAGAGCAATCAACGTCCCGGAGATAATCAAAAAAGGCATCCTGAAAAATGAATTACCCTTTTAGGTTGTTAAAACGGGGATTATAGTACATTTAATAATAATATAATTGCAATAGCATGTAAATCATCGTAAATTTGTAAACATATATGGACAAGAGTCAATACTTGGCTTGCAACAATAAGTTAGAAATGATAATTGACACCGATATGTCATGATATAACATAAATTCACGTAAAAACTGCACAAAAATTCAAACAAACCAAGATGTGGCTTCCAATATAAACAAGAAATAGGCCCTTAATTCTTAGGCAAACGATTTGGACAAATGATTCTAGTAGAAAGAGTTGCTTCAGAAAAATGTCCCTGGCTTACAATGATAGCACCAAACAATACCAAGAAGTTCTAATAGAATTGCGCTTCTTGCCTAGCTGTTGTAGTAATCAAATGGATTTGAGTGAGAATATATATTTATTATATAAGTTTTTCTCTTCTTTTTAAGTTCAATTTATTTGGATAAGATTGACAACAATTAGCCTGTATTGCATGTTTTATATATAGCATAATTGAATGTGTTGTACTTTGCGGGAAACGAAATAAGTCTTAAGCATGTTATCATTGCAACTGACCAAAGGATTTTAAATCGCCATAATGACTACCTAAGTTAGTTTCTTAAAATGAGAAGGCTAACAAAGAATAGACTGTCAGTCTAGGAATACTAACAGCAAAGATTACAAGTGAAAGAACACATTAAATTGAGACTTTGGTTATTGTTATCACCTCTGTACTTAAAATGCTCCATGTATCGTAATATGTTTGTTGTAAAAACTGTGTAGATATATTCTATTCCAATGCTGCTCAGCACTTTATAACAATATACTGAATTTAAACATAAAGTTAGACGTCAGTTAGGCAAGTAGTGATACATTCATTTAGCATGTTGTAGTTTAATAACAGTATAAATCCACAGCATTATAACATATGTATTAGTTTATTCAATATAATAACATCTGTATCAAATTGTTCAATATTGGAATCGTACATATGCCAAACATATGACAAGCATGTATTTCAGAACTGGCAGTGATAC
Source organism: Allium sativum (assembly GCA_030737875.1). Classification (NCBI taxonomy): domain Eukaryota; kingdom Viridiplantae; phylum Streptophyta; class Magnoliopsida; order Asparagales; family Amaryllidaceae; genus Allium; species Allium sativum. The sequence goes on from JASFAX010002061.1 coordinate 27,929, forward strand.
AAATATGTCAACATGTGATATGCATGCATTTCAGAACTGGCAGTGATACAAATCAGACAAGCAATTCGACACTTCCAAGGATTTTCATACTGAAATGCAGCTATCAGTATAATATTTTGAAGGGAGTATCGATTAAAATGCCTTCGATATTAACCAGGGTCTGAAGGGAAGGTATGCAGAAGCATCTGCGCTCCTGTAATGTTGTATTGCAAGGATTAGTGTTATGTTATTTGAAAGATGCTTAAGTACCTCTCGAATGAAGGCAACGTGTTCCATGTTTTACTTCTTACATGTTCAACTTAAAATGTGATTTCTCAAACTTGGGTGATACGAAGAGATTATGGTGCTAACGGAAATCAAGGGAGGGAAGAAGCAAATATGATCAACAGAAGAGTGATTCAGCGGATCAAGAAATGACCTGGAACTCATGATTACATCAGGTCTCTTTTCCCAGGTCACGATGGAGATGGAGAGCGTCGGGTGAAAGCGAGATTAGATTTCGGTTTTTGGGAACAGCAAGTGGAATAAAACAAAGTTCACGATTTCAGTTTATGTTTCTTTAACTTAAGTTTTACGAAAATAGATCAGTTTTGGAATATCAATGATGATTTCATCTTAGACTTCCAATATTTTTTTCTGTAGAAATACATTAGCAGTTATATTACAAACTTGTATTTACAAAGGAAAAAAGGATCAAAATAGGTCGTAATAGACAAAAATATCAAGGTTTTTTTTATTTAAAAAAAAAAGCTTTAGTTTGGTTTTTTTAAATTGTTTATACGTTTATCGTATCACTTCCCACTCTCCATTGTTTGTATTTTTTAACTGATTTTTTAGCACTTAAAAAGACAAACAACGAATTTAGATACAACCATAATTTATATCAAATTCTATCGCAACTAAAAAGGGTAGGTTGGAATTTAACATAAGGTAAGAATTAGATGAATTATTAAGGGTATTAAGAGTATCTTAGCCATCAAAGAACAAAGGGTGAAGATGATGTAGAGGTTATTGATCCTTTTGAAGTGGGGAGTGCTCATAAATCAACAACATAATAACAACTAAGCCATAAATCCCAACCAAGTTGGGGTTGGCTAGAGATGGAACCCAAACCAAATGACAAAATCAATTCAAATGCAATAATAATAACAAGAGATTTAAAAGTGAAAGCAAAAATAAAATTTGAATAATTAAACAAATAATAGTAATGAATAAATAAACCATGATGCTAATGGTGATGAAGATAATAATAATACTAGTAGTAATATATACTGAAGACCAACACTACGCCTTATGCCTCTATACATTGGTCTTATCATCAAAAAACACTCTCCTTAAACTACACAAAAACTCAAGCTTCTGTTACATGTATCGCTGGCTTTTATTCGCTCATGTTCAACGTCAGCTCTCCAGATATACTCCAATTTCTCATGTCTCTTTTTTACTACTTTCTCTCATGTCATTCTTGATCGACATTTACCTCTCTTTGGGTTTCGATGCGGCCTATAACTTCAACGTGCACAAGTTCATCGTGCAGTCTTCTTCGAAAGTGTCCAAACCATCTTAAGCAGTATTGGGCTAACTTCTCTCCAATATGTGCAACTTCAAGTTTATCCTGAATATCATCATTTTTAATTCGATCTCGTCTGATATGTCCACAGCTTCATCAGGGGTTGTCAATTTCCTACCCGACCCGAAACCCACACGGAAATTAGCACGTTAACCCGACTCTTTTAGTTAGCGGATCATTTTCGGATCAACCCGAATTTGACCCGTTTATAAACGGGTGGGTTTAGGGTTGACCCGCTAACCCGATTTTGACCCGCCAAACCCGATTATGTATTGTACCTCTTCCATACTATTAGTGTTTTATGTATACTATTAGTGTTAGTCTTTTATGTATGCAGTAATCAGTATGCTCGTATATGCAAGCTGTTATATTTTACCAATTTATTCTTATATGTTGTTAGTAATATTTTACTTATAATAACTGTATCTCTTGCATACTGGTAGTCTTTAATTTATGCAGTATGGAAATATATACTTATGTATAGAAAATGATTTTTGAATATTGGGATTTCATGCTTTATATATGTGTTGTCTGTTGGTGACTTTGCAACTTGTTGCATGTTGGTTATTATATAACAATGTGCATGTTGGTGATTTGGCTCTTTTGTTGCTTATATTAGTAGGCAATATCCATCAATGGGTCAAACAGGTAAACCCGACCCAGCACGATCTGACACGACCCATTTAGTTAAACGGGTTACGCGGGTCGGGTCGGGTCAACCCGTTTATAAACGGGTCGGGTTAGGGCAGGGAAAATATGACCCGTTTAATAAACGGGTTGACCCGACCCGTTTATAAATCAACTCGAACCTGACTTGACCCGACCCGAACCCGACCCATTGACAGCCCTAGCTTCATCCCTGCATACACATCATTACTACATTTATCTTCTGAACGTGTTGTCTTTTAGTAGGCCAACATTCTGCATCATATAACATCATAGACCTGATTGTAATTCTATAAAACTTTCTTGTAAGCTTTTGAGGGATCTTCTTATCACAGAGAATATCAGATGTCAGTCGCTCATCCTGCTTGAATTATAAAACTAACATTTTCATTAATTCCATCATCAAATTGTAAAATAGATCCTAAGAGTCGAAAGGAATCCTTTCTGGGTACTACTTAACCAGCAGGGCGACCTCTCCAGCATCATATCTAGCATCCCTGAAGTCAGACTGCATATACTCTGTTTCAATACTACTAAGACTGAAATCCTTCATCCCGAAGTCATCCTCCAGAACTCTAGCTGTCTATTAACCTCTATCATATTTTCAACAATCAGCTCAACATCATCAGCAAAAAGCATGCACCAAGGAATCTCGTTTTGTATACACTTCATGACTTCATCCATCACTAAGACAAAAATATAGAGACCCAAAGTCGATCCTTGATGTAATCTTACGTCAATGGGAAGTCGTTGATTTCACCGTTGCATTCTCTGACACTAGTCACAACCTCAACGTACATATCCTTGATAAGGATAATTAACTTTGTTGAAACCTTCTTCTTTCCAGCATCAACCGCATAACCTTTCTTCATACTCCGTCATAAGCTTTCTTCAAATCGACAAATACCATGTACATATTCTACTTTGCTCCCTAGATCTCTCCATAAGTTGACTTATCAAGAAAATTGCATATATAATTAACCTTCCAGGCATGATACTTGATTTTTTTTTTAAAACGCTTGTCCATCTCTTCAAACGATGTTCGCAAACTCTCTCCCAGAGCTTCATTGTATGACTCATAAGCTTAATTCATCTACAGTTCCTGCAACTTTGAATATTTCCTTTATTTAAGATTGGAACTAAAACGCTTCTCCTCCACTCATTTGGCATCTTGTTCGGTTTGAAAATATTATTAAACATTTACGAAATTTATCAAATCAGAATTGAACATTTGCTTAGAAAAACGATATCAAGAGACATGCTAAGGTTAGCACATGAGCTCTATTTGTGATTCTAAGTAGGAGGGAGATCAGAGATAGATAATAGCATGGAAGGCCCATGTGGTTTTTAACGATAACTACTACTACGTATGAATATCTTTAGCATGAATTGCACAAATGTTATTCAGTCATTAAGATATTTAGCAATTGCATGCCAACACATAATCTAAATTCTGAAGAAAACGAATCCGGAATGTTGTCCAAACTTTAGACCAATAAGCCAATGCAATCTCAACAACAAGATCCTATCAAAAAAATTAGCCAAATATTTTTTTAAAAAAAAAAAAGCTATCGTATCTCCTATCAAATTGGATTTATTAAACACAAATTGACTGCTCATAGCATCGTTTTAACTGAAGAGATTATTTCAATGACTGATAAAAAAGGTGTGGGATGGCTACTTAAAAAACTACTCCAAGAGTAGAGTTAGGGGATCAGATGATCTGCCAACAGAAAATCCTTCCTAAAAAACGAAATGAAAAATGATTACACTTCCAAGAAGCATCATGTTACATCATTCAAGGTGTTTATACTGAAGAGGCTTCTTCATTCGACTACTCAAGTATGTAGCCCACAACGACGCTAAACAAGTGTTACGTGAAGTACATGAAGGAGAGTGTAGTAACCATACCGAGAGGCCAACTTTGACAAAAAGATACTTCGTTATGGCTATTTTTGACCAACTGTTAATCATGATGCATCTGACTAGCCCCACCAATACTCACTCAAATGCTCAGTCCATGACGCAGTCTAGGGTATTCATATCAACGGCACATTGCTGATGCTTAAAGACTATGCGAGATATGTCATCATCGTTGTTAATTACTTCACCAAATGGGCTGAAGCTAAACCCTGAACTATAATCTCGATCAAGAAAGTAATCAACTTTGTTGTGCACAACATCATACGTCGCTTTGGTGTTCCTAAGGTGGTGTGCAAGTAAATTTGCATATTTTTTACCACTATGTTTAATCTAATTAAATTCAATAAATGATCATATTGGGTATTTTAACATGTTTAAACCAAAATTCAAACTATTTTCAAATTGTCATATATTCATCTTCATCAAGGAGCAAAATGGTCACTTTTATGCATATATTAAATTGATAAATTTCAACTGAAATTTCCTATATTGCTTTGTAGGAATTTGACTTCAAATACAAGTGGTTTCATAAAGGAATATGCATGCACAAAGAAGAGACAAAGGAATGAAGATGGAAATAATTCAATGATGATAATGGAGGACCTCACCTACCTTAATGTACAAATTAGAGCTAATCAACATACAAATGGTCATTAAATTTTCATACACACTTAATGGATAATTACTGCTAATGATAACTTGGTGGCTACACTTTCTAAGAGGATAGTTTGGCTAGTTCCCAAAAAAATAAATTAAGGTTAGGTTTTAAAACATGTATAAATATCTCATATGTTCATGTAGTTATCTTCCTCCCTCTCTTCTGGGAGGCTCTCTTCTTTTAGTTTACAATCAAAAATAAAAGCTCTCTTTCCATGGTTACTTGGTCATTTTTATTTTCATGCAACTTTCCTTTTTTTATGCAATGTTAAGTAGTGCTATCTTTTACTTACATGCTCTTTTTATTCTATGTTAGTAGTGTAAATTTACCTTTCATGCAAGTAGTGTAGCTCTCCTTTTAGTTTTAGTTGCTCTTTTATTTCCTTGTTTTTGTTTCATGTTGAATGCTACATTTGTTGAAATGATAACAAATATGATAGGCTAAATCCCTACAATTTAGTGATAATAAAGTTCTCTTTAATTATGTAGCTTCAACATAATTTGCTTATTCATGCTCTCATTTTGTCCTTTATGTCATGTTGATGTTTATGGTTTTTATGCGTTCATTATTGAATTTGATAACCTATGTTGTTTACACCAAATATATTATGCTTAGTTATATACTCACTAATTACCTCTTCATATGAAGGTGATTAAGTGAAGATTGAAATCAAAATTTGATGATCAGTATTTTTAATCAATAGTTAATAGGCAATGCTTAAAGTGCATTTCAGTTTCAACTTATCATTTTTCATGAGAACCAGTAAAGTGGTTTAGTGTGTGTTATAGTTTGATGGTTTATTTTGCTAATTAATAACATAAATAAATCATACTTATGATAATCACATCAATTAAACTAACTAATGACCCAAAAAAAAGATCATGGTTTCATTTTATGTTGATTCATGTGATCTGGAAAGTGAATTTATTCCTAAGTTGCCGTTTAATCTTGTCGTTTTCATTCAACTTTTGTTGTTATTAATTTGTTAAATTTTGCAATTTTTAGTTAGTTAAAACTCTCACTCGACTTTAGGTTAATCTAATCGAGTAGAATTAGAGTTAATTCTTTGCATGTGGATCGACCTGTATTCGCCACGTGTTACGATTATACGTCGTGTGCTTGCGGTTATTATTATTTTTAAATTCGTTCGACGAATTTCAAAATCGATAGAATTTCCGTCGACGAACAAATTTTTGGCGCCGTCGCCGTGGAGAGAAATTTAATTTTAATTTAGCTCTTCGAATTAAATTTTGTTTAGTTTAGTGTTAGTTTTCATCAAAAAAAATTTGTTGTGTGTATTTTACTATTTTATTTTTCATTCTAGTATTGTGTTTGTCGTGTTTGTTGTATTCGCTAGCTTGTTTCTTAGTGTATTAAAAAAAAGTTGTGTTGTTCCTAGTTTTTGTGTACGTTTGTGTGTATTACTGCATTATTATTTTTTTGGTGTTTTGTTTAATCTTGTGTTATTTCTTTTTGCTTGTGTGTTTTCGTTCAGTTTGTTTGTTTGTTTTGTGTGTGTTTTGTACTTTTGTGTCCTTAAAAAAAAGTTGCTTGTGCATTTCTGAGTTTGTGTGTTTCATTGTTCTCTGTTTTGTTATTTAGTTTGCATTCTATTGTTCACTGTTCTGCATTTAATTATTATGTGTGCAGTTTTTTGTTCACTGATATGCTGCTGTTTTGGTGTCAAGTTGTACAATTCAATTCTGCTTTCGGTACATTTCAATTACCACAACTCAATTTCATCACAAAAGTTGATTCGTTCAATTACTAGAATTGTAATTCTGTTTTCAAATACAAACTGATTTCATCACAAAAACTAATTTCAATTACAAGTCAGTTCTGTTTTCAGTACATTTCAAAAACCCTCATCTTCAAACAAGCAGCAACACAACTCCATACAAGCCCCGATCATCACCATCCCCAGCCTCTACCTTGTCTTCCAGTCATCAACCTCAAAACCCTTCCAGCCCCTATCTGAACTGCTTCAACACTCAACCGCCACTTCGAAACCATCCACCACCAAGCAACCCCTATTTCCCCAATCGAGCTTGGACCTTAATTCCACAAACAGCAAACCTGAATCGAAACCATTTTCCTCACGAAGCACATGAAATCAGCGACCTCACACTAGAATTTAATTCGAGTTTAGTTGCGAGAGCTAATAATTTGCGAGTTATTGATTTCTGATTTGAGAAGCTCGGGTATTTTGTCCTATAAAATAACCTGAATTATAGTGGTATAGGGTTTCTAATGTGGCCGTGTGTTATTAGGTCAATTTTGCATGAGTTTTGTTTTTTGTTGTTTTAGGCTTTCATGTTATTTTATTTTTTCCTTCTAAAATTTTGTATAAAGTGTTTTTAAGTTTCTTATTTGAAAATAAAAATAAACAAAGAATACTTTTGTACTTCATTTCATGTTGCAGAAGCGGATCAGGAGTGGCGCGCTACAGATAAAACTGTGTTACAATGTTTTGTCGTGCTTTAAAAAAAATTACCGTCGCTTAAAATTAATTGCTAATAAATCTACACGTTCTGGTATCGTGTTCTAACTCTGTTTTATTTGCTTGCATTGTTGTTTGCTTACATTTGCATTTATAAAAAAAGCAAAAATTACAAAAAACAAAACAAAAATTCATTTGTAGTTGCATTGGTAATTCACGTTTATTTTCTGTTTTGCATTCATCCCATTTCGTTTTTATTTTTAAGAGCATTATTATATTTTAACAAGTTGACTTTTTTTCAACGAATTATTTCTCGGTGTCTAGGCTACAGCAGAGCAATAATCGTTTATAAATATTACAATGATTCGTAAATATTCTATCGATTGTTTCTCTGAAGGTAGTTAAACTTTTGGATGCATTGCTAGGGTGGTTCCTGGTAGTTAAACTAAACAAACTAATGACAACAAAAAAGATCTCCGTTTCAAATTATGTTGATTCATGTGATTTAGATAGTGGATTTATTTTTAAGTCATCATTTAATCTCATAGTTTGAATTCAACTTTTGTAGCTATTAATTTGTTAGATTTTGCAATTTTTAGTTAAAACTCCCTCTCGACTTTTGTTTAATTTGATTGAGTAGAACTAGGTTAAGTCTTACCATCTGGCTCGACCCGTATTCGCCACGTACTACGGTTGTGCGTCGTGCACTTGTGATTATTTTATTTTAAATGCGTTCAACGGATTTTTATACCGATAGAATTTCTATCGACGAACAAAAGGCCATATGTAAACTTGATAGACGTACTAGGAAGCTGAGGAAGAAATCAATCAATCTCGTCAAGGTTCAATGGAGTGACGATGTTCAAGATTGCACTTGGGAGGCTGAGGATAGTATTCGTGCTTCCAATCCGGAATTGTTCAATTCGGGTTTGTTTTTCTATCTTAACATATCTCTAAATTCTTTTTTTCTAATTCCGCAACGAAAAGTTTTGAGTGGGGGCGAATGTAACGATTCGTGGCTTACCGTTCCTTTTGTAATGAAATTACTATTAAATTCCAACTCGACCAAATCATAGAATTTATGATTTTAACTTAAATTCGCGATACGCGTATAGCGTTTAAATTATCAAAAGTTAATTAGGAAGAAGAAAATGAAAACGCTATACGATTTGTATTTCAATGTAGTAGCAGGTCTGAAAGGTGAAACAGTGAAAATAATGATTTTTGTGTCTGTGTTTTGAGATTGATTCTACTATTCCCTAATAACTATCTATCATTTTGAGCAAAATCATTGTTTAAAATGGTGGATTGTTACACCATCAATATTGAAGCCGAGACCTAATTCGACGGCTCTGAGTTCAAAGACTTCTGTCTACGTCATTGTATTGAGAAACGATTTGCGATAGTTGCCCATCCACAAGCTAATGTACAGGTTGAAGTCGTAAACAAAATCATAAGTTCATTAGGAGAGTGTCTTAAAAAGGCTGCAGGCAAGGATAAATGAGCTTCCATTAGCCTTACGGGCATACCAAACTACACACAAGTCAACAATTGGTCATACTTCCCTCGTCATTGCCTACGGCTCTGAAGTTATCATTCCAGTTGAATTAGAAGTTCATTCTCGTGGAGTTACTTACTATGACCCCAAGACTAATAGAGATCTTTCGAAATTTCTAATCATGATAGATAAGAAACGTGACGAGGTCGAACTCAAAGCAGCTGATTACCGAGACATCGAGTCGCCCCATACTACAATGTCAAAGTCCGTCCAAAACATATATAAATCGACGATCTCGTCCTTGAAGAGATTTTTACCCACATTGAACAATCGAGGCCCTAGTTAGGAAGGTTTTTACGTCATTAATCGGAAGTTTAGAGATAAAACCTTCAACCTAATGACCATTGCTGGTGTCGAGCTATCACATGCATGAAATAGCGAACAAATACGATGCTACTTAGCCTTTGTTTCGTACAATTTCATTTCAGTAAGTTATGTGATTTCAAGCAATGTAATAAGGCAAATATTGCTATTTTGATTAATTTTTTAATAACGGCTTTTGGTATATCATGCTCATGATATCCCTCCATTATACAGTATGCCAGTTGTAGTTATGATACGACCGACATGCATACACAAGCGCAAAGCACAAATAATTGTGCCTCAGAGCTTAGCATCGACCCACTCATCCAAGTCCATCATTGGACCCCAACAACATGGGTATGAATCGGCCACCCATCTATTAACTCGAGCCCTGAAAAAACGACAAGGCAGAGTATAAACAATCTGAGACACTACACACTATTCTGAGCCTGGATTTTGACAAAACTCGAAATTCAAACTCATCCAAGCATGAACAGTAATCTGGCACCTACAAATAGTGGGCATGAGCATAATCGGAGTACAACATAATTTACTTACAACGGAAACAAGATAGGATAACTAATATCGACCAAGACAACTATCTTAAAGCAAATCACCACATCAATATCAAGCATGAGAGAACGTGAACCGAAAACCAAACTGAACACCTGCTAAGGTTTGTCTTCCCCGAGATAAACCTAAGAGATGTTATGAGGAGGGATCAGAACATGTCCTCTGAATAGAAAATATATAACACTGTCTACAATACATAAATGTATCATATTTGGTCTCAACCAAAACATGTCTAACAAGACTAATAATTCTAACCTAACCTTGTAAAAATTTACGCACGACGACTAACTACCATACCCAAGATAGTATTCCCCAAAGATAACGATATCGCAGTACCGAGATAGAATATTTACGCATAAGCATGAAGCATTTAAACCACCATTCAACCAACTACCAAAAACTAAGAGGTAAGCTCCCAACTACTTGGTGTTCCATGAGAAGATAAACTATTTCTATATAGTCACTTAAGATCTCACTATCAATATAAGATAAGGGTGGATCCTTACGATCTCTTAAGACCCAAGGCGGACCTCTCGATCATTTAATGTCTAAACGATGGTTTACCCTACACTAATATAAATTAGATGACACTAGTTACTAAGACCTGCTAATTTAAGGCTCTCGTCATTCACGTATATACTCAAGTCCTGCATAAGGCGAGAGATCGTAGGGAGTCACTACTTACATGATAGGCAGACGACATCTCGTTATTTATGAAGTTCCCCCGACGAAACCCCGTGTAACTATTTAACTGACTTTATTAGATAATCCCCTAGCCACTCACTACTTCCCGCAGAATAGGCAAACCTATGATACCTCTGTAGCGGTCATTTAATACCTAATCCCAGGGCAGACTCCATCCCCAGTCACTTACTATCTAGAGAAGGCGGACCATCACAGATATTATTGTTCTCGCACTCAATTAGTCATTTAATACTCTTTATTTATGAAAAGGCGAGCTACGTGATCACCTAATACCCTTTTAAGGGTGCATCTAACTACTTAATATCTACTACTTCCCGCAGGATAACAAAACCTATGATACCTCTTTAGCGGCCATTTAATACCTAATCCCAAGGCAGACTCCATCTCCTGTCACTTACTACCTAGAGGAAGCGGACCATCGTGAAGATTATCGTTCCCGCACCCAATTAGCCATTTAATACTTCTTATTTATGGAAAGACGAGCTACGTGATCACTTAATACTTTTTCAATGGTGAATCTAACTACTTAATATCTCTAATCCTGCAGCAGACTACGCTTATAGATTATTTCCTTTTTAAGTTCCTTCTTTTTGATGGGAAGCAGGTCCTACAACCACTTAAAAACTCAACCTTAAAGTAAATCTTATTTTAGGAAATAACCCTCGCTACGCAGCTAATTATCGTCACGGATTCCTATGTTTAATGATATCTCACATCAGTTGTACATATATCTGACTACTGGAAAGTGCGGACTTCTGTCGAATAAGGCAACTGATCTCGCATCATTAACCTACCAATTTCAATCTTTATTCCTAATTATATTAATTCTAGATTAACTAGAATAAATAAGAAAACCTATAACTTGCTATTCTAAGATGTTTTAATCATTTAATTCTTTTTTAGACTTAGCATTTACTAAGACAATCAATCCCCAATAACCTCTTTTTATTCCATTTATTATTACTATTAAGGTTTCCTTACATTTATGACTCTAACGGTCATATTTTCTAAGGCATAAATTGACCTTTTAAATCCTATTTATATTAGTCACATTCTAATCTAATATTTGTAACTCCCATACATTACTATGTTTAATTAAATTCTTATTTGAATATATATAAGTGTTATTTATTTATTTCCCAAATCGGAGTTACAATCCTTATTCCTAGTTACAATATAAATTGTAACTATTTAGGCATTTATATCCTATTCAAACAAATTTCCCAAAAACGTTAATGGTTACAATAGTTATTACTCTATTTATGACCTTATTACTATAGCAATAAATTCCATGTTTGTTGCTACAACGGTCACAAATATTTATTTTTCATTTATCAAGGAAGTTATTACCACACATTTATTCTCCTGAAATGAAAACGCTTCAAATTCAAACACACAACAAACAACATTCATTTAGTATAATAACGTTATTTACGTAGATTTGGACGGATAAGATTATAACATATTTATTTTTAAGCGTAGAATTAATGTAGTTACTAATTTATTTTTATTAACATTTATTATTTATGTTGTGGTTAAACTAATGCCCAAAGCATCCCTTTTTGTGTTTAATCATGTTTTAACATTCCTTGTAATTTTGCACATAGTTGAGACAAAATCTAATAAAAAATATGAAATACGATATAAATAGTCATGCCCGACCGGGTCCGTTCGTGTCCGTGTCCGAAAAATATGTCTGTATCCAACTGATTTTATTTAGAACACGAATTAGAACAACAAAATTTGTTTGAGAGAAAAATTCGTACGATTTGTGTTCCATCCAATTTTCTTTAGGACAGAAACTGAACACACTTCGGTCTGGTCCGGTCCAACCGATTTACAACCCTAGATTTGTGCATTTTTTATTTTAAAATATAAACCTTCTGTTGATATTGTTTAGGGTATTACTGGAATATTGTAGTTTTATCCTTTTTGCTCTTTTTGCATTAAAATTATTATCTGAAATCTATAAGGAACATAAATAAACCAAATAAAAAAAGTGTGCAAATTCACGTATTTTTGTGCGTTGTTTACAACATGTATTCTAAATATAATATTAACCTATTTCCTTATGATTTGAAATACGCCAAATTTTCTCTTTTAAATAGTTTTGGCAAATTTACAATTAATTACAATAAAAAACCTTTTTTGTAAGATTTTGAATCTTAAACAAGATGAAACGCAAAAAGAGATGTTTTGGTCGTTTAATTAGACCAGAACATAAATAGTAATTAATGATAAAATAAAAACTAGTAACTACGTAACTTTGCGTTTAAAATATAAATATAAGCATATATTAATCTTATATGTCTTAATCTACGTAAATAACGCTATTATATTAAATAAATATTTGTTTGTTGTGTGTTTGAATTCGAAGTGTTTCCATTTCATAAGAATAAATGTATGATAATAACTCCCATAATAAATGAAAAATAAATATATGTGACCGTTTAGCAATAAACATGGAATTTATCGCTATAATAAAAAGGTAATGAATAGATTAATAATTATTACAACCATGAACGTTTTTGGAGAAATCGACTGAATATGGAAATAAATGCCTAATTGGTTAAAAGTTAATTTGTTATTAGGAATATGGATTGTAACTTCCAGTGTTGTCAATAGCGAATAGCGCAAAATAGCGCAAGGCCTACGCTATGCGCTATGCGCTATAGCGCGCGCTATAATGGTTTTTTTTTTTTTTTTTCTTACAGAAAAGAAGATCTTAAAAAAAAACACAGGAAAAAGGCACAAAAGGAAAAAACTGTATGTTTAAAATCTCCAAAAAGGAAAAAAAACGAAAATGCATGTTCAAAAAAGAAAAAGCAAAATAGCGCGCTATTCATGGCTGCGCTATGATAAAATAGCGCACTATAGCGCGCTATTTTTGCGCTACACGGGACCCCTGCGCTATAAGAACCAAAATAGCGCAACCTGTGCGCTATGCGCTATAGCGCTCGCTATGACAACTATGGTAACTTCAACTAGGGAAATAAATAAGTAATAAACTTATGTGTGTATGTATGTATCTATATATATATATATATCATGGTTATCATGGCGGTAAGTCGAGTCGAGTCGACGGAGTTCCAATTAGTCGACTAGTGGACTAGTCGTAGACTAGTCGAGGCTAGTCGATAAATAAATATATACATATGCATAAAAATTCAAACATGTGCACAAAAATTTAAACATGTAGTAACATACCTCATTGCTTCTTGCAGGGCAGTAATATGAAGTGACAACAACCGTTGATAGACATCAATATTGGTGACTTGCTAGCAATATAAAGTGATTCTTGCAAGGCAGCATGTTATATAAAATGATGTTAAAAATATATAGTGATGTATCATTACTATGTACCATGTTATGTAATGACAATTGATAAATATATAGTTTTCGGACATATCGCTACATCAGCACAACCACCTGCAAGATGGTGTTTCAATCTTCTAACGCCTGAATGCATTTGTTTACCACAAAGAATGCATTGAACCACATCTTTTTTATTTAAATCAGGCCAAAATCCATATTTCCATCCTATATCTGTTGATTTTGCCTTTCGCTTTGGATCCTTGGAGGGATCATACGATTCAGCACTTGTCGTTGGTGTTTCTGCAGCCATCTGTTAAACAAAACAAAAAAAACAATATCAGTTCCGCTGTAACAAAAAAAAATAGAGTAAACAAAAATAGCAGCATACGTGTACAGGAAAAACAACAGTGAACGAGTTATACTTGTACCGACTGTTGTGTACAGGAAAAAAAAGACAAAGCAAAAAAAAATACCTAGGGTTAGTCGAACTGGAGAGGAGTCGGCTCTGGAGTGGCGGCGGCAGGAGGATCGGCGACAGCAGGAGGAGCGGCGGCACCTAGGGTTTCTGGAAGTACGGATTTCTTCTATTCGATGTTTCTGTCGTTCGATACGAATACTATTTGAAAGCAGGTCTTTTTTTTCTTGTTCGATGTCTTCAGTTATACGATGTCTTCTGTTTTCTTTTTTCTTTTTTTTGGCCCAAAATTTGAACCAGTCTGTTAAGTCGACCACTAGTCGACTGACTAGTCGCGACTAGTCGCTACCGACATATTGACAAATTTCTTGTCGAGAGACCTAGTCGGTGACTTGGGACCGACTGACCGACTAGTCGACGACTAGTCGCGACTAGTCGGTCGCCGTGATAACAATGATATATATATATATTCAAAGAAGAATTAAAGGGAATAAAATTAATATAGAAATGTTTGGGAACTACAAATGTTAGACTAAAACTTAAATAGGACTGATATAAGTGGCAATAAATAAGAAAATTTATGCCTTAGGAAATATAACCGTCCGGGTCATTGCTGGCAGGAAATCTTAAATAGAAACAACAAAATGAAGAAAAAAAAGGATTAATGAGAATTGATTGTCGTAGTAAATGCTAAGTCCAATAAGAAAATAAACAATTAAACATCCTAGGATAGAAAGTTATAGATTTTTCCTTATTTTATTCTAGTTAATCTAGGATTAATATAATTAGAAATAAGGATTGAACTTAGTAGGTTGATGATGTGAGGTCAGTTGCCTTATTTGATAGAAGTCTACACTTTCCATCATTCGGATATATATACAACTGATGTGAAATATCATTAACCATATGAACTCATGACGATAGTTTATAGCATCAAATAAGGTTTACTTCAAATGTTGAGGTAAGGTTTTCTTTATTTTATTCTAGTAACTAGGACTAATATAATTAGAAATAAGGACTAAACTTGCTAGGTTAATGATGTGAGGTCAGTTGTCTTATTCGACGGAAGTTTACACTTTCTAGCAGTCGTGTATATGTACAACTGATGTGAAATATCATTAACTATAGGAACCCGTGACGATAGTTTATTGCGTAGCTATAGTTATTTCCTAAAATAAGGTTTACTTCAAGTGTTGAGGTATTATGTAGTTGTAGGGCTTGCCTCCCATCCAAAAGAAGAAACCATCAAGGGTGTTATTCGCAGGTGTAGTCTGCTTCGGGATTAAAGGTATTAACTAATTAAATCCACTCTTAAAAGTATTAAGTGATTGATCGCGTAGCTCGTCTTCCCATAAATAAAAAGTATTAAAAGGCTAATTGGGTGCAAGATCAGTAATCTCCGCGATAGTTCGCTTCCTCTAGGTAGTAAGTAACTAAGGATGGAGTCCGTCTTAGAATTAGGTATTAACTGACTACTACGAAAGTACCATAGGTCTGCCTATCATGCGGGAAATATTAAGTGGCAAGGGATTATCTAATAAGGTCGGCTAGATAGTAACACAGAGGTCCACCGGGGGAAGACTATAAATGACGAGATGTCATCTACCTATCCTGTAGATAATAAGTGGTTGCTTACCATCTCTCGACTTATACGAGGTTTGGAAATACGCATGAACGAAGAAAGCCTTAAATTAGTAGGACTCGGTAGCTAGTGTCATCTAGTTTATATTAATGTACAGGTAAGCCACCGAATAAGGCATTAAGTGATTGATAGGTCCGTCTTAGGTCTTAAGTGATCAAAAGGAACCGCCATTACCTTATATCGATAGTGAAGTCTTAAGTGGGTATATAGAAATAATTTACCTCCATATAGTATGTTGCGTAGTTGGAGAGTTCGCCTCCTAATTTTTGGTAGTTGGTTAAATGATGGTTTAAAGGCTTCATACTTATGCGTAAAACCTATATAGAACAACTATCAGGCCAACTATCAGGCATGCGCATTATATAATGCAGAATGTTCGCCTACTAAAAGGCAACATATCAATAAGATAAATGTAGCAAAGATGCGCATATTGAGATGAAGCTGTGAGCATACCAAACAGAACAAAATTAGGAATGTTGATATTAGGGACAAACTTGAGTCTTCCCAGTTAGGGTGAGCGTTCGGTCGGTTCGATCGGTCTTAAGGTAAAAAGTTTCAAACCGAATTAAAACCGAAAATTTTCATAATCGATTCGAACCGAACCAAAATAATTTCGGTTAATTCGGTCGGTAACCGATTTAACCGAAATTGAAGGATATGCTATTATTCAAATGATTAATTCACTCAAATTCAAACTTAAATTTATGCTTGGATGGATTTTATTCACTAAATTTTATGTTTACAATAAAAATTTACTTATTTTTGACAAACACCTTTGTATTTTATTACTAAATTAATTATTTAAAGTGCTACAATATTATTAAATAAGATAATACAATAAAAGTTCGATTAAACCGAAAACCAAAGAAAAATATTTTACAAACCGATTTAGTTTCAAAACCGAACCAAATCGACCAAAATAAACCAGTTCAGTCGGTTAATTTGGTTCTAATCGAATATCACTCATCCCTATCACCAGTTGAAGAAAAGTTAGCCTATTTCCGCTTAACAGGGTTTGGACATCTCCAACGGAAACCTCACGATACACATGTGCGCATTGGAATCATAAATCGCCCATAATGCTCAAAGAAAAGTAGAGGTTGAACAAGGATGATATGAAAGAAAGTAATCAGAAGAGACATTGAGAAATTGAAGTTTATCTATCTGAAGAGTTGATGTCGTACAAGAACGCATGAAAGTTAATGATCTATGCAACAGAACTATGAGCTTTAGGTTAGTTTAAGAAGCGTTATGAGTTTTAGATGATACGCCTAGTGTATATGGACATAAGACATAGTGTATGTCTTGGGTACCTATTACTACTAGTACTATTATCACTGTCATTATTATCACCAGTAGCAACGTCATGGTTTGTTTATTCATTACTATTATTATTTATTTAATTATTTAAATTTTATTTCATCTTTATTTATACTTTCATTTATATATCTCCTGCTAGTATAATTATATTTATATCAGCTGTATTTGTTTCGGGTTACATCTCTATCTAACCCCAACTTGTTTGAGATTAATGGCTTAGTTGTTGTTGTTGTTAACACTTGCAACTTATTAACTTGCTAAAAGCGAAATTGTAACATCCCGAGATTTTACGACAATTTAGAATATTAAATTTAGTGTGTTTGTGAACAAAATTATTTTAAATATTAAAATTTTTATTTTGTTTCTGTTGTTTTATAATGAAAGTTGAAACTTGATATTTAAATATTTTGATTTGTGTAAATTATAATTGAAATATAAAAACTGGAGTATTTGAAAATCAATATTAAAATTCATATAAAAAGAAATTTTATTTATGAAATTCATTTGAATTCTATTTTTTTATGTGATTAGAGATTATAAACTGTTGAATTTAATTTTAAGAAAATAAGTGAAAACAGAATATTTTATTAATGAATATTGAAATTTGACATTATTGTAAATGAGCTCAAAGTTCGACGAGACCAATTTTTTTTGGATTCATAATAACAAATTATTGTTGGGTTTCAAAATTCGCGCCAAACGGACTCAGTATGTATCCGTGCGAAGCAAAACCATTTGTTCAAAAACAGCCGATCAGTTTACAAAGGAACGTTATTGAGACGATCTCAGAATTCGATTCCACTTTTTTCCTGGATTTGTATCGTCGAATAATGGTAAGATTCCAAGTTTCGTGATTTTTAGAATCAGTATGTAGTCGTGCATGATTTTTAAAATGAAAAACAGACAATATTTTGACTTTAAAAATTCGTCGTTTGTGCATACGGACTCTGAATTCGACGAAACAAGTTTCCTTGGGTCCGTAATGTCAGAGAGTAGTTGCATGTCAATTTTCATCGAAAACAGAATCCGTAAGTGGTCACACGGATTTTTAAACGATGAAAATGAGCGATATTTGGTATAATAAAATATAAAAAAATATTTTGGCTCCACTATAAATTATCATTTCCACTTCATAACTTAACCCTAAACCGAAAAATCACATAGCCCCTTCCTTTTAAAATGAGAGCTTTCTTCCATTTCAAAAATCATAAAACCAAAATACTCTTTTTATTAATCATAAGATAAATATATTTATGATCCTCAAAGCATTCTCTTCGAATTAATATGGATATCAGAGCTGGTTAGAGAACGTGATAGGGGGTTCTCGCTTGGCTGTTTGATGGCGAGCAGAAGACTCTTACCCCTACACGTCCCAATGGGAAGATTGGGTTGGTTGTTGCAGTTGAGAGGCTGGCCGTAAAATCAGTTCTGATGTATCATTGTATGTCATGGTGGGAGGTTAGCCCACTGTCTGATGGTTGCAAAGCCTGGGGTCCTTACATTTGGTGTCAGAGGTTTGATTTAGCGAAAACCTTGGCTCTATTTGGGATTAACTCATTAGAGATAGGGTGGTAATACTCTAGAATGAGTTTGAGTCTATATGAGAGAACGTACTTGTAATTTTCATATAAAATGATTTTTATTTTTGTCGGTTTGTTCCGTTGAGTATTTATGAATTCTGGTCGGTACTTGGGACGCCAAGGCATCGATAGGAATTACTAAACACTTGATTAGGACTCATTGACATAATATTGTTTTGAATTATATTTTATTTATATATAGAATTATTTGAAAATGTATGAATTCTGATATTGTTAATGATAATATTATATTTTCATCATTTATCATTCGATTTATCAATAATTTAAAATTATTGGTTACTGAATGATTTAAGAAAAATGAAATATTGAAAATTAATTCAGTAATGAAATGAGAAATCAAATATGAGTTTGAGAATTTAATTTCGGGTGGTTTTGTAATATTGTTTTGCAAATGGTTTGGAATAATATATTTATATTTTAAAAAGTTATTTCATATAGAAATTCTTTTCACTGAATTTTTGAAATAAGTGTATACGCCTCTCTTGTCTTGGAAATTGATTTCGGTGATGAGTGCATGCATCTTCGACATATATTTCCAAGAACTTAAGTGGGGAAGACCACTTAGAAGTTTTACCTTGTTTGAGAAATTCAAATTCATTTATATAATACGGTTTATATAAAGATATAATATATATATATAATATTTTGAAATTTTGATTTGGAAATGAACCCGAAGTTGAATTGTTAAGCTTTCAAGTAATGTATGATTTTCAAATTAAGGAAATGCGCATAAGATAAACTGAATAAGAAATCCTTTGAAATTTATAATAGTGGATTTGAAATAACTTGGAGACGATTGAACTGGTATAATAATCAATCTTCTTCCGTAGCATATATAACTTACCAAATTTATTTAAGAAGTTAAAATGTTATGAGAATAAGGAATTGAACAATAGACAAATGTTATGGTTTATAAATTTGAATAAAACTTAAGTCGTGATTTTAAGACAATGTATACTTAATTTGTATTGAAGTTAACCCAAGTAAAGTAAATGCCCT
>JASFAX010002062.1:0-47612 GCA_030737875.1 Allium sativum
GCGGCATATTGCCGTGATTAATAACTTCTATAGCGATTCGATAAACTTTATATATCGACATGTTATAAAAAACTGCTGAATATTTATAACACAAAAAAACCGCTATAAAAAAGCATGGTTTTATAACACAAATTTTCCGCTATGTTACATAAAGACAATAGCTCATTCTCACCGTTATTAAACATGTAAATCTCAATGAAAGTGGTTATTTTTTATAACATAGTATAGCCGCTATAACATATTTATTTGATAGTGGCTATATGACGCTATTAAATCAACATGTTACTGTATTGCTAAATCCTTTTACAATTAATATATGTCACTATAAAATTCGTAAATACAATAGCGCAATCAAGCAGGCAACACTGGAGTAGCAAATGTAATTGTATTTACATTAGATATTCCTATATTTATAATATCAAATAGCTATATTTATATGCACACACTCATATAATTATGCACACCGATGTAATTGGAATTTTAGGATGTTAGTATTTCCCAGAAACCCATACCAGAAACAATACGACTTACACAGTCACAAGATAACTATGGTTTGCAATAAACGATAAGACATGCTATATAAATGTGAAAACAACATATGTTTGATATAAATAAAATCCCTAAATAACATGATAATAAGAGTCTACCTAACCAGTACAATAAGGTGCATACAAAATGACAATAGTTAAATATTTGATATCATGTCATCTGCTCCACGCACTTAAGCCAAATCATCTCAATTGCCACTTTATCTCCCTGTAAAAGGTAATAGAAGGAAGAAATGAAAGGTGTTAGATGACATATGCTGAGCTGGTAGGTAATTTTCTTATGAAATAAGAGATTACCAGATCAACCCCTCACCCTTTTCACTCATTCTTTTTTCATATGCTTAAATCAAATTTTAGTTCCGGAGTTTTAAATTGGACTGGACATGCAACAGCAAATGCTGATAATAACTTCCAAATTTAGAATATCTGTCCTCGGTTTGGGATATGCATAATGCCAAATAGTACAGGCATAGGAAAACTGAATAACATGCATGATCCCAAAATTACATTATAAAAACAATTCAGATATTATGTATCAGAGTTTCTTTCTGGGAACAAACCAAAATTTTAGATAGTACTGACAATGACATAGACCAATATGATTTAATGGTATCGACAAACCATATCATATCGCAACATGATCTAAGTGAATTGTTGTTCTACAAATTTTCAACTTGAATTCTTAGTTGAATAACCACTCAGTAATCATGTAGGTTCCCACTTATTATATATCCCAGTTCATTCTTATATCTTTTTTTCTAATTTTCAGTCAAATGTGTAATAATCCAAGTATCATCTTCAGTGAAAACTACAAGTCCTGATAGATTAAGAGAATAACAACTAATGATTTTACAATCCTACAACTGAACAAACGAGAAACATGAACATGGTTTAAACATTTCAAATTACACCAAATGTCTTGTCAAGCATGTAGACACGGTGACATTAAGAAATAGAATAAAAGCCACAGTATAGCATATTATCATATTGCCGAATCTTTAAAGCTAAACTAAAACCACATTATACCATATAATCAACATCATTGAGAAATCAGATTCATTATAACAACTCCAAACCAAACTTATGACGCATTTTCCTCTATTTTTGGATTTTTCTACTCAGCTAATGAAAAATGGGAAGGAAAAAAACAGAGATTGTGCTTTACTATTAAAAAAGTTTTCAAACCAAAGGGAGGTATGGGACTTAAGGTAACTGATACTATGAATTGTAAATCCCTTACATAATTTCACTTTTAAGTAGATGGTGAAACTAATGCTTGGAGATAGGCATTTAACAATGATTCATCATCCTTACCTCATTTGATGGATGGACATAGTCCACGAAGTCTCTTCCAGTAACTACCTCCAATAAAACAATGCCAAAGTTGCACGCAAAGCTCTTTTCACTAAGAAGCCCAGTGTTTGCATTTCCGGTGCCACGTATCTGCTGAAAATGCTAATAATTCTCAACAGATTTATTTCTAAAGCTATGTAAAATATATGGGCAATACATGCTGGCCTACCTAAATGTGCCCATTACTTGAGTAGCCACATGACTCTTTCCAGCACCAAGAAACATAACTAGACCAAAATCAGATATTTTTAAATTGAATTCATCATCAACCAGAATATTGCTATACTTTATATCACGATGCACCACTGTTAGCTCGATTGCTTCGTGCAAATATTTTTAAATTGTGCTTCACCGAGCTACTTCTCAAACCAGTTAAGAGTATCACAATAGTAGACTGCTTGCTTGAATGCAGTGGAAAGGAATAGCAGATTAAAAATGAATGAAACATAGGTACTAAAAAATTTGAGGTAAATGAACCCAACTTACACAGTACGATAATACATTGGTATGTATTTATAAGGCTTTGTAGATATGCATATTATGTGGAAACATCAATAGTTCATGAACAATCAGATTTACAGGAGCTCAAGCGATGTAATATTGCCAACTTCCCTTGGAATGGTTCCATTTATCTTGTTCCAGGTAACATCTTTAACAGAAAAGATGAATCAATAGAATAATTTGCAAGATTCACGGGTAAATAATGAATTTATTATCAGAAACATTAATAATAATAATTATGAAAAGATTGCATAAGCATGAAATAATTGATGCAAGCTTCAACTTCATGATAATACAAAGATCTATGCATGCATGAGCTCATCTTATTCTTAAACACAAATATTGGTTGGCTGAATTCTGTAGGGTCATGGCATTTTGCTATATATTCATTAAATAACATGCCAACTTTTGTTTTCTTCCAATGATAAAAATATTTTTTTAATAGTTTGTGAAAGATGCAATGTTTATACAGTATACAAATCATATTACTGTCCTTCTCTACACATATATAACAAATTGTACACTATGCAAAAGCCAAGTAGGCAATTAAGAATAGATAAGACTTGGACTATATATATTATGTTTAAAGATAATTCAACATTCTTTATTGTTTTTACATGTTTTGTTTCTTGTTTTTTTTCAAAACATATGAACAATTATTGTTAAAGATAATTCAACATCCTTTATTGTTTCTACATGTTTTGTGTCTTGTTTTTTTTTCAAATCATACGCG
This sequence comes from Allium sativum, assembly GCA_030737875.1. Taxonomy (NCBI): domain Eukaryota; kingdom Viridiplantae; phylum Streptophyta; class Magnoliopsida; order Asparagales; family Amaryllidaceae; genus Allium; species Allium sativum. The sequence continues at coordinate 3,136 of JASFAX010002062.1, forward strand.
TATATTGTTTCAACTTGATTTTATCTTGAACTTTTGAAACTAACCAATGTATGAGATACATTGGTTTAACTAATGAAGCGATAGCTTCGAAAATGTAATAGAGGGGAGCTTAAGATTTGAATTTACCATCCATTCCTCTTAATTTGTCTTTATAACGTCCTCGTCATCCATCATAATAATCTCACCACCATAACTTCTATACTTTTGAATGACCACAATAATTATCATTTTACGTAATAATTCATATAGAATTCCGGCCAAAATGAGAGAAAGTACATTTAAAATTACCTCCAAATGATGAATCTCCAAATAAGCACCATATCTACATCTACCAAGCAAAAATGAACCGTCCATAACACACTACAGGCGATGATAGATTCTCAAATATGGAAATTTATTGACTGATCTTTAAGAATAATAGACATTATGGACATAACAAAGAACATGGAGGTTCTCAATTTGAATCGTTACTTTCAGAGGTCCCTATGCTTCCAGAAAGGTGATGATAGGAAATATAATATTAAGTTAGAACATGACTATAAAGAAGATGAAAGAATACATAAGAAGAAGAATGTCTATGTTAATGTTTGATATGATTCGTTCAACAGTTTTATTCATATACCAATTAAAATGGTGAACACAATCAAACTATGTATATTATCATGAATTTAATCAACTTAAAGAATTTTGCAGGAAGAAAATGTATACAACATGCACTTTAAGATAATTCGCAATAATACTAAATGAATATGGATGATAAATGGCAACCAAGAATCTTTCTTTTATTAAAGAACACCTTAACTAATTTAGGCTTCAAATTAGTTATTCAGCGTGCATGGATACATGGCGAACTAACTTATATAAATTTGCATAAATAGAATGAAGTAGGTGTTCAAGAGGAAGTCATTTGATGGTTAATATTGAATAATATAATCTCAAACATGCAGAAGCTAATGTAGAAGTTTTATAGGAAATTCTATTTCAACGCCAAAGAAATATAGCCCAAAAACTTGCTTCCTGTTTACCAAATAGAAACATAAATCTCTGCTTGTCTAAATTAGTTGGGAATGCTACCTTCACCTGATTGATTTTAATCATTGATAGGGGATATCTAAATATTTTTAAATCATTTATGAATAATCATGGTTAATAAAATGGATTTAGTAACGTAAGAATGCAAAACATGGGAAAAAACAATAGTATGGTTACATAAAATTTAAGACCACTATTTGGCACTAACTGAAAATTGTTGATTTCAGCCACAGCGACTGACTGCAATAGTAGACTTATCCCATCCATTAAAGATAACCAAACACGCAAGTAGAGCTCCAATGTTTCCACTTGATTAACATACAAAGTTATACTACCATTATCGCATATTGAAATCCATAAATTCACATTTAACAATGAATACAGAGATATGCAAAGTAGTATGCACAGCTAAGAGTATTTTGACTTTGCAAGACGTTCATGTAAGAGAACGGAAAGACATACCAATCCGTACATTGTTTTTTGCTTGCTTTCCCATACAATTTAAATGCAATTTTTTTCAAAACATTTTAGATATATAACAGGAAATGGACACATGTCTAGAACCTGCTAAAACTACAATAGACCATTATCGACGATGTGAAATACTATACATTATTAAAATTCATAAAAACTAAGCTAGTTTTATGAAAATTGTAGTTAACTTGCAAATAAGTATGCAAAGCAACTGGACTCAAAATTGTTGAGTTAGTATTTTACAAATAATAAAGATGTCTTATTTCCAAAGATCGGTTAATGTAAACTAAGTGTTAGAAAAAGACAAAACGTAAATACAATTTAAGCACATTCCTATAGCGTATACACTGTAGAAGCATGGCTTTGGCTGAAAAGTCAATGCGTAAAGTTCCACGGATAAAAGAAAATCCTATATTGCATAATTAAACAAAACACAGTAAGAAACCGGAGGAAAAAAAATCCTATACTCTGGAATACATGATTCAACCATGGAACACAAGTAGTTAAATTAAGTAACATGTGTACAAATGTTGCCATATTAGGAATAAGATATGTAAATCCAAGCAAATATGTATATTTAATGTCCGGAGACATCAATTTTTCTAGCTGGAATGGTGCAGAAGGACAAAGAAATCAATACAACAAATTTTGCCATATGTTGAAGGAAGCTTTTGATTTAAATTTTTGATAATGCTATACAAAAAACGAAAAATTATTAGACTGTTACTTAATGCTGAAAGGTTCTATAAAATTATATAACTAAAATTTTGTATATCTCTGAGTTACATGCAAATTTCAACCGTCGGTGGAAATTTATGAGCAAGCGAACATAATTTACATGATATAATGAACTTCAACACAAACTACTAAATTAATAACCATGGTCATTATAAACATACCTTTGAATTAATACTACTGCAAATGCATCGATCAAAAACAGAGGATAGCAACAAAGAACCTACAATGCTGTACATAAATACTTAATGCGACTAAAATTAATGCACGGCTATCTTATGAAAATTGTGATCACCTATTGCGGTGATCAAGCTATCAACTGATTACTCCAGTGTGGAATCAAATCTGGTTCCTTAAACACAATAAAATTTGCATGCATTAATTATACCTTGATATTAGTTTTAATACCTGAAATGAATTATACGGACATAAGATACGAGAAAAACTCAAATCACCTAGATAAAAAGCAAATGAAATTTAAGATGTAAATGGAACTAAATGGAACATTCATAGTTGAAAACTTGCATTTTCAATACGTATGAATGATGAAATAGAAGGCAAAATTCAAGCTTGAATAATCTAGCATAATCCTATAATTTAATATATCTTATTATCTTTCAGAAGAAAACCTTTTGAAGGAAAATAAAATTCTATTTAATAAATAAATTAGAATTAAAGTGTAAAATCAAAAATATAATTCTACCTAAAAGAATGAATTGCTCTCTCTTTCTCGAAGAAAGGTGCTGTAGAGGTGGAATATGCCAAAAGTCATTTATGATATAACACACTAAAACCATCATAGCTTTAGACAATAACCATCCAGATCTAACTAAATGTTCTAGAAAACAAAATGAGTGTCACGTTAAAGGAGCATAAAATGGAATAATGGGAAACAACGCAAATGATGACTTGCATTGGCTTCTGACATTGGTAGTGGGCAAGAGATGATTTTAATTTACAATTGCAATAGCTAGTACATCATGTATTCGATCTGGAGTGTTGGTCTAAAGTAGTAACAAAGTTTTCTACAGCAAACGGACCAAACATAGCATCCTCATTGTTCAATATGCAAGATTTTCATGTACATAAACTATATACACATATATGTATCCTTGGAAATTCAACACAATTTAAAAAATTCCAAATTAAAGTCAGTGAAAGATATGTCTTGATGGCAAAAACAAATTAAGTCCCAACTTTTTCCTTTTCATCTCCCAGCTACAGAAGTAACAAAAGATTTAAACTACTAGAAGACTCAGTGAAAAATAGCGAACAAAGCAATATAAGCAACCCAAATCAGTTTTTGGTATAATAAATCGACAACCCTAATCGAAGTCAAAGGTAGAGGAACGTAACTAATCTGACGCTGGTCGATAGAAAAAATAATAATAGCTTTTTACCAACTGTGCACAAAACTCTCGAATGAACCATTCCTAATGATGCGGGATGCAACTTCGATACATAGTAGGAATGAAGGAAGAAAGAGAATGAAAGGCTAAATCGGAGATCGGAGATCAGGGTTTTAGACATCGTTGAGTTGACTAAGGAGCGAACTATTCTAGCGGAGGAGAACGATTGCGTAGATCGGAGATGGAGTGGACAGTTTTGATTAGGGTTATTTGGCTGGTGATAAAATTGGAAGGGGATGCGAAATTGATTCTATTTTGGAGAGGAAGCCACGGAACAATTGTTATTTGGAGGGAACTGGAAAATTTTGGAGCGGGGAGCGTTACCCAGCACAGCATAAAACAAAATGAATTAAAAAACAAATATTTAACCATAAACAATAACACTTTAGAATAACGGGTTATTAAATGGCGTTATAAATAACATATTTTCTTGTAGTGGAGGATTCAATCCTAGATGCAAGATAAGCAATCACTAAAGAAGGATTTGAGTAAAAGAATATTCCAAAAATGGAATAACGCTCATGATATCTGGTATATCTCTATTGATTTTAAAGATGCGCTAGTTATTCAGAATGACCGAGTTTCAAACCATTGTGAATAACTATACAACGTAAGGAAAACGACGTCGACTATGATTGAAGACCGGAGACCTTCACATCAGAAGGATTGCTCGTCGATGTCTCATGTGGCCACCCAATTATGGGGTTATATTGCGACGGCGATCGAACCATACTTGAAGCAATTCGGATTGCACGGGCTTTCGGACCCAGGCAGGATCGTTGAATAAAGCGCCTTCGGTTTTGTTCACAACCCAGAACGGACTTGTAAATGGATGTGTGTCTAACATTGTATTTTACAACGTAACGAATTAATTTATATTGATGTTATATCAGTTAGTGGCAGAGAATTTATTCTCTTAGCTTAACACCCTCCTCTGAAACATATATACTCAGAGGGTTATATATTAATAAATACCGATTACATGTTGTGAATTGACAACGTGGCATGCTAAGTGCTAAGCCGATCAAAGCTTTTACTGAAAATAGAGCTTTGTGGATGATGATCAAAGCATGACTGATATAGCGTAGCTTTGTGTTGAAACGTGATTTTAGAGCCTCACAACCCGTGAATGGCCGAAAACAAGATGATGGACGGCAGAGATAAGGACATACGTTTCCTTCTAGTTAAAAAGTGATGTTATGGTAAGACCCTGACAAGTTTACTCATGTGGATGATAGATCGATTTGCCTCGGATGATGGTCCGCCATGACTGCAAGAAGTTATGTTTAGGTAAGATTAAAACTCTATCCTTCGATATGTGTTGCATTGTGTGATGGGACTTGAGTCTTACAATAACTTCATTTTTCAAAAGCATGAATATTGAAACTTTTAATGATTGTATGGTATGGGTTATGGTTTGTTATCTAATTCTCAAGCTGGTTAATCCAAGTCTGACCCGAGCGTTCGTCACTCGGGTTAGATCGAGAGTGTTTCATGTTTAAACAGGTGGATGAGGAGTATCCAGTTGATTTAGAAATGTTGGAGTTCTTCGTCAGATGACAGGACATATTATACTATCTAGACTTGGATGTTTTTGGATTGATGGTGTGAGGATAGCGTTTATACCTATCTGCGGTATGTCAAACTCTGATAATGAACCATTGTAAAGATATATATTGAGTATTATATTTTGTTTATGTTTCGCTGTGTTTACTCTGATAAAACCCCGATGAACCGAGTTCGCGATATTTGATTTTATGATACATAAACACCGTGGATGTGTTAAGCACTGACTACCAAAGGTCGGAAATTTGGTTTATCGCAGGACTTTCTAATGAAGCTTACTTTTTGTGTAGTTTATAGTCGGTTCAGAAGGTGGGCGGATTTGAGTCGTCTCATGGTTTCTCTAGCATGATATTTGATTGCATTTTGTAAGAGCATCTCCAACAAAGGAGGCAATTCATGTTACGGTATGTAATATTGGTTGTTTTTGCACCCAACAGATGTTACGTGGTGTAATATTAAGCAAAATGTTACGGTCTGAATTCAGAGTCCTGAATGGGACGCGCGAGCCGATTTTATCGGCTCGTGAAGTCACGAGCCAATTTTATCGGCTCGCTACTTCACGAGCCGATAAAATCGGCTCGTGACCAATATTTTTTTTTCAACTATTAAACCCTATTTTGTCATATACAAAAACAAAACCATTAATTTTTTTATAAAATAAACTTTGAAACGTAATAATAGATGATTAATAACCCTTACAAATACAAAAGAACGAGTTGGTACAATAGAAAAGGACAACATCTTCACTGCATACATGATCGATAAGTTCGGACAAGCATAAAATAAAACATGAAAATAGTTCATGTTTCTTCATAACTAGGTATCGCCGTAATGGTTCCATAAATGATTCATAAGATCCTTCTGCAGCCGGTTATGGAGTTATGCATCTCTATACAAAACCTGACGGGTCAAATGAATGTTGAAGTCCTCTTCTGTTAGTGGTAGGTTTTGTCGGAATACTTGCGGTGGTGGCGAAGCGCCCTCGTAATCGCAGTGACGTTGTTCTTCATCCATATCTCTTTCGTCTTCTATAATCATGTTGTGAAGAATGATGCAAGCAAAGATGATTGTAGACATCTTACTCCTGGACCACAGCCGACATGGATTGCTTATCATTGCAAATCTAGATTGTAAAACACCGAAAGCACATTCCACATCTTTCTTTTGTCCCTCCTGCATCGGCGCGAACATGACTTATTTAGGAGTTAAAGGATTTGGACATGTTTTAACAATGGTGCTCCATTTCGGGTAAATGCCATCACCTAGGTAGTAGCCATGGTTGTAAGTACTTTGGCCTAGGGTAAATGTTAAAGGAGGTACCTGGCCTTGAGCAAGATCATTGAAAAGATGTGATCTTTCTATAACATTTAAGTCGTTATTCGAACCGGGTATTCTGAAGAAAGCGTGCCATATCCACAGATCGTACGATGCCACAGCTTCCAAAATGATGGTTGGTCGTCTTTCCTTGTCGTTGTACGCACCTTATATTCCCTTAGGACAGTTCTTCCATTCCCAGTGCATACAGTCCAGACTTCCTAACATTCCTGGCCAACCCCTGCTTTCGTGCATCTCTCTGATTCGCACTACATCTGCTTCGTTCGGAGACCGTAAGTATTCTTCTCCGTAGACATCCACAACTGCTTGACAGAATGTTTCAAGTGTTTCTAGTGTCGTGCTCTCTGCTATGCGGTATGCATCGTCCAAAGCATCGGCTGGAGTGGCATAAGCTAACATGCTCATAGCGGCCGTCATTTTCTGTTCATCGGACAACCCCTGTGTCTTCGATGCATTTTGTTTGTACTTAAAGTAATCATTGTTACCTTGAATACCAGCCAATATCCGAAGAAATAGCTTTCTCCGCATCCTGTATCTTCTGCGAAACATATCAGGCCCGTAATCGAAGAAATCTTGCATCAAAGACTTGTGGTATTTAGCATGATTTTGGTGCATAAACCTCCTTCCAGGAACCGATCCCCCTCTAGTTGTGGACGATGAACCATACGCTTCACGATATAGGTCGCGTATTTCTTGTATTTCTTCTGCTTCCTCTTGAAGGATTTCATCTTCATCCGAATCGCTAGCAAAAGCCAGCAAGCATTTTGTGAAGCTGGAATCCATTTATATTTGTGAATAAGTTTTGATTTGAGATAGGAAGTGGAATGTTGCTGTTATATATAAGGTATGTGGTATTGGTAAGTGGGTAGCTGTATTGGGTGGAGTGCTCTCCTTTATTGGATGATGTGCTCCTTTATTGGAAAGAGGGTTCCTTTATCGTTATGGTGCTCCATTATTGGTTTGAGTTCCTCTTTATTGGACAGAGTGTTCTTTATTGGACAAAGTCCTCCTTTATTGGGTAGAGTGTTCCTTTCTTTATTGGACAGATTTCTCCTTTACTGGTAAGAGTGTCTCTTTATTGGACCAAGTGCTACTTTATATTGAATAGAGTGTTCTTCTCTTTATTGGAAAGTGTGCTCCTTTATTGGTACGAGTGCGTCTTTATTGGACAGAGTGTCCTTTATTGGACAGAGTGTCCTTTATTGGTATGAGGTTTATTGCTCTTTGCATCACATACGTTTAGACCGTTGGACGTTGCAGTACATAAATATTTTGCATTACATAACTTAGAAGCTTACAACAACGACAATTACAACATGAATACGTGCCAAAGCACAATTGAAAGAAGTACGACAACTGAACACATAAACATCAAATTTAAACTACAGTAATAAACGGTACGATAGTTTCCGCTCACACCTACCACGGACGGGGGAAAAATCCAGCCTTAGCTGCGTCAGACACATTCTTGTTCAAACGTCATATTTCGGCTTGCGTTTCCAATGCATATTGAACTCCACGTTCGCACATCGTAGGGTGAATCCACTGCTTAAAGTAACAACAATCAATTTCGTCTAGAAAAATGGTGTGCGCCTGGAAAAACGGTAGGCTGCACAACTAGAAAAACGGTGTCCCCATTTAAACATAATGAAGTTCGGAACGTTATAAAACTAGGGTCGAGTCAATTTAAAAAGGAGGGTCATCCACTTACCCTCCTTATTTACACATTTAAGCAACCGAAGGAGTTAAAAATGAGCTACAAAATGGAGGGTCGTCCACTAACCCTCCTTATTTACACATTTAGCACCCGAAGGAGTTAAAAAGGAGCTAATAAGGAGGGTCGTCCACTTACCCTCCTTATTTACACATTTAAGCACCCGAAGGAGTTAAAAAGGAGCTAAGAATGGAGGGTCGGCCACTAACCCTCCTTATTTGCACATTTAGCACCCGAAGGAGTTAAAAAGGAGCTAAAACGGAGGGTCATCCACTTACCCTCCTTAGTTACACATTTAGCACCCGAAGGAGTTAAAAATGAGCTAAAAAGGAGGGTCGTCCACTTACCCTCCTTATTTACACATTTAGCACCCGAAGGAGTTAAAAAGGAGCTAAAAAGGAGGGTCGTCCACTTACCCTCCTTATTTACACATTTAGCACCCGAAGGAGTTAAAAATTAGCTAAAAAGGAGGGCCGTCCACTTACCCTCCAAATTTACACATTTAAGCACCCGAAGGAGTTAAAAAGGAGCTAAAAAGGAGGGTCGTCCACTTACCCTCCTTATTTACACATTTAGCACCCGAAGAGTTAAAAATGAGCTAAAAAGGAGGGTCGTCCACTTACCCTCCTTATTTACACATTTAAGCACCCGAAGGAGTTAAAAAGGAGCTAAAAAGGAGGGTCATCCACTTACCCTCCTTATTTACACATTTAGCTTTCATTATAACTTATGAAACGACACTAAACATATGAAACGAGGAAACATTACACAGAACATAATAAACGAGCAAGCATTACACAGAATATGTGAAACGAGCAAACATTACACAGAACATAATAAACGAGCAAACATTACACAGAACATATGAAACAACACTAAATATGTCACAGAACATAAATATACATCATGATAAATCCGCGGCATCATCATCAGCACCATCCAAAGACATCGAATCCCCACTATCAAAAGGGTCATAATACGAAATATCGTCATCACTACTCCCTAGCCCGTCACTCCCTCCTACTCCATCACCCCCTCCTACTCCGTCACCCCCTCCAACTCCGTCACCCCCTCCAACTCCTTCACCCCCTCCAACTCCGTCACCCCCTCCAAGTCCGTCACCCCCTCCAACTCCGCCACCCCCTCCTACTCCGTCACCCCCTCCAAGTCCGTCACCCCCTCCAAGTCCGTCACTGCCTCCAAGTCCGCCTCCTGAACCTCTTACTCCGCCTCCTGAACCTCCACCAGTACATGACCTTACAATGGTACCTGATGCTGCTGTATCACCACCCCCTGCTGCCTCTAATCTGGCCTGTAAGTCATAGATCTGCTCCTGCAATCCCTGAACAATCGCCTGGTGCTCCTCATACATGGACCGAGAATGCAGTAGCGCCATCTCCTGAATAACCGCAACATGTATCCTATGTCGGTCCAACCGGGGTGCATACTGCATATATAGAACATATAAAATCAGTTTGTACATCGTATAACATACAACGTAAATTCACAAGCGACAAATTTTACCTCATGTGGCGGATATAATCCAGCAGTAGGGACACCGTGCACCATGTATGCAGGTGGGTAAACAATAGGCAGGAATATCTGTGCACCGCTAAGATCATATGTTTGAAATGTATCGGCCAGAGCGAAATCCGTAGGAGGGTCGGAGATCTGTGAAGGGGTCGGATCAAAAGTAAACGGCGGAGGGTGAACTCTACCAGTAACCAATCGGGGACCAACGTGATCGGAGTTCGCACCACGCGTATAATCCGGCAACAAGTACCGTCTAGGAGCTACCCGAACCCAATAAGGACCAAACTCTGCGTCGGGTAAGTGAAAATCGGTCATATCAACCCATCATGTCTGTCTCAGACCATGCACATACTGTCTCCCTATAGAACGTTGCCGCCCGAACATATCAAGTGGCAGAGGGGGATCTCCAGGTACGGGCAACTAACCGGTAGCCTGGTAATAACATCGATCTCCCAAAAACCAAATAGGAAGGTGGGCTGGTGGGAAGAAGAAGACACGTCGAGTAGATAAGCGACATGCAATGGCTAATGGATGGGCATCAGGTAGTGGGCCATCCGCTACAAGTAACAACCAATAAAAAGCCCAAGGTGCTCGTAATATGTTCCCCCTCTCCCTCATATCTAACTGGGTACGAGCCTCCATCAAGTCATGTCTCACACCAGAAGGAGCACGCCGAACTCCGTGAGTACTCTCCCATCTACGCATGCGTGGGAAAAAGGTCTCAGCAGGATGACTGGCGGTGGCTGCATGCGTGGGTGCATGTTGGTCGTGTACTCGTAGTACCAGCACGGCAGCATGTACCAAAAAGCGAACATCTGACAAACCTCTCCAAAGGCATAGGAGTCAAGAGCGGCGTATAGATAACCCAATATGGAAGAGTCCCAATCAATCGTATGCAGCTGCTCTAAGTCGACTAGTGTTGCTAGGTATCCCAGCCTAATCGTACTCTGTTGGTTCGAAAAGAATGTCGAACCAAGGAGGTATAAAATGGTAGCCCTGTATATTATATCGTGGAAATCTACCACATCGAGATGCCCTGTAATATACTCAAGTAAATATGTGATGGAAACGACACCATTAGCAATACGAGCCGCTGACAAATCTGGCAAATACTGTAGGTAGGAATCGGGTGACTCAAAAGAGGAATCGAATGGACAAGTGACTCTATCTGGACGGCTTATCTCAATCCCCGTAAGCATGTAAAAATCGGCTGGGGTGATACCTAGCTCAAAATCCGGAAAGCGAAAGGTATGTGTCGTAGGCCACCATCTCTCTGCTAAGGCCTGTGCCAAAGGTCGATCGAAGGACTGGGGAGGTATAATACGTAAAAAGAGTTCGAACGAACTAGCAAGTAGCCTCTCCCGAATATGCAATGGTAATATGTCAAAAGCATGTGTAATAAACTTCGCCCAACTCCCGCGAAGGTAGACATACTGAGTTTATTAAAATTATAACAGTTAAATGACTATAAAACCAACAGTTCGTAAATATTGTTAAAACGTATAACATAAATGCACTAGAATATAACGTAAAAGCAATAGGGCATACTGTTTAACACTTCAGTAACTCTAAATAGTAAATAAATATAAATTAATACCTGAACGGTGGCCAGCGCGGTAGAAGATCGATGAGTGAATCCCTCTGGCAGCTCGTGGAGGATCCGTAAGTCATCAATCGTCGTCCCCGCTGGTGGAGGAAGGTGAGCTGGACCAGATCCGTCATCTGGCATAACTGGAACTGTCCATCTCCCCATCTTCGTTACGCATGGCGGCATCCCGGCATCGTAACCAATAAAAATAAATTAAAAAGGAGGAATTAGGAGGAAAAACAAATGTTATACAACCCCCCCCCCCCCCGAGCCATTTATAGGCTCGGGAACATCGCGAGCCGATTTTATCGGCTCGCGAGCTTGCGAACCGATAAAATCGGCCCGCTCCTGTTGGGAGATATCAAAGATACCTCCCAACATGTTACGGGTCGTAACGTTACGGCCCGTAACGCTGTTGTAGATGCTTTAAGAAGCCATACTTTGGCCTGTGATAGTGTTGTTCAGCAAGTGATTTCCCTTCTTTTGGTAACCTTGTTTGTTGCTGCTTGTGAAGGGAGTGTGACTGCTTTACAGCCTAATTAGGTGAGCGTTGAGAGATTGTTATTTGGTTTGTCACCATGCAGCGTCTGTATACACTTCGTAGGAAGTAGCGTAACTGCCTCGACATCTTTATGTGTTGTATTTTCTTTCTTTTTGATTCCTAGTTGCTTGTACTAGCATGCTTTCACCCTACATGGTGATTTTTTTCGTTTAGCGCATAGTTTATGTCTTGGAAAATGAATGTAGCATCACTTCTCCTATCTTTGGTATTTTTGGCTCCGGCTATTGCCACCCCAACATTTGCTCTTCACTCTCCAGTTAATTTTTTACATTTTTATTTCCAGTTATACCCTTTAATAATATAATAGATAACTTGTCTACTGTTATTCGATGATTAAAAATAATAAAATCAGCCATACATGATATCTGAGGTTAATTACAAACAATACTTTAAATTAAAAATCAGCGGTGCACGCGATTAAAACAAAATTAGAAACAGGAATTATAAACAATAATCAAAATTTGCAAACAATGACTAAAATTATAAAAATTGTAAAATCAGCGGTGTATATAATTATGTATTTTAAAGACCGAATAGATCGACAGTGTACAAGAATTTTAAATGCCTAAATAGCAAATAACTAAATCATCACTGTACAAGATGTTAATTTGAATAGATTAACGCTTAGATGGTGTGCTAATTATAACAACCAACGATAGACAATCAACGACGCCATCTACAAATGTTAATTAATTCGATCAAGACGTTAAAGAGAAAGTTGCACAAACAAACTAAAGTTTGAAATAAGAACTAAAGAACAAAAAAACAATAAAAATTGTTGTAATACATATAAGTGAATATGCATTTGTCATATTATTATTAGTCCCACATTTTGGGTGTAAGGCTAACATCAGCTCCAAAGCCAATATATAAGGGAGCCAATGTAATAGAATTATGTACATTGAATCAAAAGAAATAAAAAGGTCTCTCCCTTATTTATCTCTTATGTTCTTTCTAATGTCTCCTTTTTTATGATCTGTTCTATTTTATTTTATAACACGTTATCAGCACGAGATTCTTTTATTGTTATTTGTTAAGATCTTCTAGATCTACATTTATGAATTTGTCATGTAAGTACTTTTTTATTTGAGAATATCAATTCATGGATCCCTATACTTGTTCTACAATTTTTTCTGTTGGAGAATATCTGATCTATGGATCTATATATTTTTTTGTAGATCTAGATTATGTTCCAGTGGATCTAACTTTTAGATCTAATTATTTTTAACTTAGTGGTTTTTAGATATCCACCTATTCATATTTGATCTGGTATTATTGTATACCAAATATATTTTTAGGAAGATCCATTCATTTTCTTTTTATAGTATTATATATGGATCTTTTACCCCATACTCCATACATAAATAATCTTCATTTGCTACTTTATCTCTTCAATAACAGAGAAGCCATTGATAATAGGTATGCATATATGTAAACTGCAGGCTGCTTCTTATTTAATCTAATGCTTGTTGTACAGCTTCAACTTTGTATTCATAGACTACCTATTCTCATTTTTTTAGTGCTTCATCTCGCAAGATGAGATGCTTTAAATATTTAGAATTATATTCCCATGTATAACTTACTTTTATATGATTTTTCATCTCTCAATAAAAGCAAGTTGCTTATTAGCTAACATATGTATTATTGTGGCCATTATTTTTGTTATGTAACATGGTGTATGGCTACTTAACGGTTGGTATTGTTTTCATTATTGTAAAAAGTTCATTGTAAATGTATAGAGAAAGACTTGCAGATTTGGATATATTTTTTATGATTCCGTGCCGTAATATATTCAATTTAATTATAGAACATGTATACTGATATGTGAATTTTGTTTAATTAAGCATCTGCAATTTTTTTTGTGTAGTTCACAAAATGTCGAACATTGAGATTCATTTACAATCTCAATGCTTAGAGGATACCATTAAAAATGGTAATACTATGTCCCAGCAGGGCAAAGCAAAGGCATTACATCGATCCTGAAGTATCGAATTCTTAGAAGAAATATCATTTTAATATGACAATATCTATGAGGGGGAGCAATAATTTTCAAGGGGGATAATTTCAAACTACTATAAGAGCATTCAAGAATTTGAAGACACATATTCAAGGAGGAGTGTTAAAGTTACATTTCTGATCCATATAAAACAAAATTACAAATTGGATATGTGTTTACAAACAACAATGCAGCTATTTCATGAAGATCTACAAAACAAACATTGGAAGTAACATCATCCAATCATTCTGAAATTCTAGCACTACATGAAGCGAGTCGAGAATGTGTTTGGTTAAGGTCATTAATTGAACATATTCGAAGCACATGTCAACTTCTCTTAACTACAGAAAGATCAACTATTATTTATGAGGACAATGCAGCATGGGTAGCTCAGATTCAAGCAGGATATATCAAGGGTGATAGGACAAAACATACTTCTCTTAAATTCTTTTTCACACATGAGCTTCAAAATAGAAGTGAAGCAAATCCAATCTCAAGAAAATCCAGCAGATCTATTCACGAAGGCACTTCCATAATCAACATTGCAGAAGGCGATATATAAAATTGGTATACGCAGTTTGCATCACCAAACTATTTGAATAATGCGTTACGAATCAGGAGGAGCATATATTATGCTGTAATGCACTCTTTTCCTTCACTAATATTTTTCTCACTGGGTTTTTATTAGTAAGGTTTTTGACGAGGCATTACTTTGATCCAGAAGTATCAACCATCATTGGAACATTGTCAATATGTTTCCTGGAGATGAAATAAAATTGTACTCTTTTCTTTATTTATGATTTTTCCCACAGGGTTTTTCATAAAAAGGTTTTTAATGAGGCAATTAATATTATCATCTTTACATACGCATATTCAGTCCCACAATTTGGGTGTAAGGCTAACATCAGCTCCAAAGCCAATATATAAGAGAGCCAATGTAATAGAATTATGTACACTGAATCAAGAGAAATAAAAAGGTTTCTCCCTTAACTTTTATGTTCTTTCTAATGTCTTCTTTTTTATGATCTGTTCTATTTTATTTTATAACAAAAATTAAAATTTAGCAAGGGCATTTTTGGCATAAACGGGTGGGAAGAGAACAAGTTGAGATGTGCATTTTATTTTATATTTAGTGGCGGATGAAGAGCAAATAGTGGGATTTCAATAGATAGACCCAATATTTTTTTACTCATTAATTGTTGTTATGAGAAAAACATTACAGATCACTTTAAAAATTGGTTGGCCTTACAAAAAAAATGATATCAAGTTTGATAAAAAGTGAATCGAGTTTTGAATACGTAAAAAAATAATTACTAAATTCTCATTTCAAGTGAAGTTAAAATTTAAAAAATATCACGCTCTTTTATTCAGATGCTATATTTTAGAATTACAATCCTCTTAGTTCGCGATCGCATCAAAAGTTTAGACTTCTAAATTAATGGTTAATAAGTATGTGCCTTGCATCTTTGATAACAAAAGACTACATTTTAACTGTTTTCTAGACTTCGAGAGAAAAAAAAATTTTATAGTGAATTATGAAGTGGAGAGGACACAATCGTAGGCTTTATGAACGTTCAGATCCAAAAGTCTGTGTCCAATGCTCAGATAAAAATAATTTTCACGGTCATCATAATTTGCTCTAAGAAAAGATAATATTCATCAAAGTCAAGAAACATGCAGAAAACATACTAGACTGGAATAACCTTTCCTACACGATTATATATTCAAAAGGTAATTTTTTACTTACGGAAGCTGCAAACCGGAATCAAACCAAGAAGAACGCATATTTGATTGGACATTGATTCATCAAAGATGCACTTCTTCCACCGTACTACTATACTCGGCCTTCTCTGCTTCGCTGGGTTGCTTGTTATCACTAAGACCAATTATAGCCACCTTCCTCTCTTCGATTTCAGCGAATATCGAAGCAATAGAACCAACAGTCTCCTTCTTTAGCAAAATATTTTTCGCTTTTAGACGCTGGAGTTCAGCTTCCATCTTCCTGATTTCTGACCTCATGAAGCTCTCCAACTCAACTCCCATCTTATTCGGACCTTCTTCCTTAACCGATCGATACTTTTTCAAAATATCCTTAATTTCTGTACGATTTTCAGGCCAAACATCAGATTTTTCACTTGAATCGAAGGAGATGACCATTGCCGGAACACTGTATGAAGTTGATAGTTCCTCTGCGTTCTTCTTTAATTCCTCTATCTGTTTGCGACACACTGCGTTTCTCAAACTTTCCTTTTCAATCAGTCTCAGCTGTGCATTTCCATCCTCCATTGCAATAGCTGATTTATCAATAATATACATGAATTCATTAATAATAAGCTAATTAAAGTGTAGATGATTTAAATGTCATTTATATACTTTATTTTTTGTATAATTGATATCTATCCACAAACAGAACTAGGGTTAATATACGACGAACAATTTCATGTGATAAAATTACGATAGATTAATATATTACCGAAAGCTGAGAGAGTTATAGTACCTTGATGAGATATCGAATCGTGTTGATTGGATCTGGAAAAAAAAAAGTGATTGCAGCAAGGAATTTAATGGCGGATGAGGGTTTGGTTTTGAGAGGAAAGTCAGGGTTGAAGAAAGAAACGCTGATTTATATAACACGACCTAAACCGCGCTTAACCAATGCTATGTTCACCGAGTCCGCACGCACTTTCCATTTATCCGATGTAAGCAGTAAATTCAAAATCCAAAACTTTCCTATTTTATACTACTAAAGTTCGAAATTCAAATTGAAACTGCTTTTTGTACCGCAAGCAATTTTTGGTCAGAGACTAAAAAACATAAAAAGTTTTGGAACCAATTACATAATCCTTATTCACTTGCACTCTCTCATTTTAAATTGGAAATTAACCAATTTGAATATGTTCAACAAGTTAATAACACCATTTGATCGCTTTGAAAAATAATTATAAAAATAGATTTGCTTTTGCGATTTGCTTAGTTTGGTCCGTGCGACTTTTCAAGAGTTGCGCAGACCAATTTGCAGTATAAAACAGATCTATCTCCTATTATCCTCCTTTACTTTCTACTTTACCAAAATTTACATGAAAATTTTCATCTTTTTCATTTTCTCTCTAAATATTTAATTCTACTTGGCAATCGTTTATCATAGGATAGTTTGACTAGTTGAAAATCTTTACAATGTTTATACAATTACTAATGTTTTAGTTTATAATATGTAAATTGTTGATTTAGTTTTGTTGTATCAGATATGGATAACTGAGAGTTTGATGATGAGACAACGTAGTGTGGTAGGAACTCTCTAACTTCTGAAATCATTTCACTGTGCCGTCATCTTGTTCATATCCTGTCTCAAGGCTATGTTCTGGCACGTTTACATAGTCAACGCAGTAGCCGCCTTGTTCAGCTTCGACCTGAGTTCCATGAAGTCGTCATGGGTCACGAATGCAGAGGTTGAAATTTGAGTAGTGGGTGCAGCAGTAGTCGCAGGAATACTTCCAGTTCAGTTCGACATAGTCGAACCGGATTCTGGGTTGTAGACAAGTTGATTTGTTTCGTCTTGGTAGCGACTGGAAGGTCTGGATGAGGTAGCATTTCTCTTGGACACCATTTTTTCAAATGAAAATGAGGGAAAAGGTCTTCTCTTCGGACTTGACAATTCAAAAGTAGATTAAAAGATCTTGAGTGTTGAGAATTCCAACGCTCTTAGTGAAAGCAACAAAATGTTTGCACCAGAAATGGTCTCCACACCCAGAAATTCAAATGAGGAGAATAAAATAAAGGAAAGAGTAAATGAAAGTGAGGAACACAAAAATTTATAATGGTTCAGTGTGAATTGTCTATGTCCACTCTATAACTTCTCTTAATTCTTACTTGGAGTGGAGATTATAAGAGTTAGAAATGAAGAAATCCTGAGTACAACAGAATTATAGTAAATAAATGGCATAAGAGAAATCAGAAGTCCACTTCCAGATGCCCTAGGAGGCTATTTATAACTGAGGTTTGGATCCGGTTCGGCATACAACGTACTCGAGATTATAGGAGTAGATGGAGCGAGAGGAATTAGTCGGCCACACCATATATAACTACCAATCATGTTTGACAGGATCGAATCAGATGTTGGAAGAACCGGAGCTTCCTTTATTTTGCTTTGTCGATCCAAGACTTTAGTCGATCCGGATTTCTTTACTTCTTTGTTTGGCCGATCCGAAGATAGGTTGAACCATGTATCTCCACACTTGCCTATCCGATCTGAATGTTGATCGAACTGGATATGTTAGGTTGAAAGTTTTTCTAAGTCATCGTTGCTCTAGCTATGAGTCTTCATGAACTTGACGATCTTAGCAAAAGGCAGGCCAATAATTATATATTTGATAAAGAAAGCGAACCCTGTTGGAATAGGAAGTAAAGTGAATTTGGTATATATTTATTGTTTTGATAGTTTCTTAACATAGTATATAGATCTCATTATTGACTATTGTCTTTCTTATTATTGAAAAAAAGGATGAATGAGGAATTTATAAAGCTTCTCGCTAGGGAAGATAATGCTTGAAAATCACTATAATCAACTCCTGAATTGTTATGGGCCGTTGACATAGCATTCGAAGTGGAACTCCTGTAGAAATGTAAGGGAAACAGCTTAAAAAAGACAATTTATCTGGGCCTCTTATCTCAATCCCAGATACCCAATAAACATATTAAAATCGACAGAAGTAATAAAATAAAATAAAAAATATGTATCGTAGGCAACCATATATCAACAAAGACCAAATATGAGTGACTGATCAAATGACCGTATGACACTACCCGAAATCGCCCGACCTCCGAAGAGACGGGGGAACGCGGATTGTTTGAGAACATGACGCATCGGAACGCAGAACGACAGAACTTTTCATTGTTTTTACAACAATTTACATCAGAATACAAGAATATCAGAGTGCAAATAAATATTGCACAACGGATAAATAATAACAGAGATTAATAATTTACATAGCAGCGGAAATAAAAATATATAAATACAATGCACAACGGAAATTCATCAACTACCACAACGGAAAGGAATACACAGATACAAAGCTTTCCGAATATAGCTCTAGCTGTAAACCAGTATCCTGTTAAATAGAAATCTGCAAAACCAAAACTACTGACTACCCGTGTGGAAAATATGGGCATCCAGAGTTTAGGCGAAAACAATAAACTCTAGGTCAGTCATGGGACTAGTGTGAGAACTTAAAACGGTTATTAAATCTTTACTTTAAAAGAGGGTAATTCACGGGACCACGCCGTATGTCATGGAACGGTTTCACCCCCATGAATACTCTAAAATAAAACAATTTAAAAATAATGCTTTTTGAAAAATAAGGCTATTATAAGACTTGGGTCTCATCACACAATGCAACGCAGCCGGAGGATAGAGTTTTACCTTATAATAGTCAAACATGCTTGGTACGCTTTAAAACAAATCAATTTGTTATTACTATGAGTGCATAGTGTGGCAAACAACTTCAAATATAAATGTATCAATCATAGACGGCATAGTAAACTATCCTACTATGTCGCCATATAGGTTTACAACTAAAACAGAAAATGTCGTATTGGAAGTTGAATTTCTATTATGAGTCAAGGCAAGGGATAATCTCCTTGCTGATTCGGATCACCTCTAGCAAGATGATCCAGGATCACACCTATGGGCAACCCCTGGATCCTACAAGGCCGATCCACACCTAATGCTTGTGGATTGGTTATTCCTGAACATACATTTCCCGGTCCTATCAGACCTCCAAAATGGTCAGTACGTCGACCATATAAGCCTTTAGTCGGCTCTACATCTGAGGCGTCTCGCAATCCAACATCCACATAAGTAAAAATGTCTGGGCTTCGTACCATAACACAACTTCTAACTAGAAAAAAATGTATGCACTCCTTGCATCCCTTATCCCATTTCTGACTCATACTGGGGTGTGAGGATCGCGAATTAACGCTATATACAATGCTATGCTACTTAAAGCTGTGCTTTGATCATCAACCACAAGGCCCTTCTTTTCAAGAAAAGCCTTGATCATTTTCATCTTAGCATGTCACATTGCCAATCCATACCATACCATTGATTTCTGTCGACTCTAAGCTCGTACGTCTCAGAGAAGGGTGTTAAGCAAGAGAACAAATTCTCCGCCATCAAAAAGATATATATTTAGCAGACATCAACAAATATAGCACACAATACAATGTCAGACACAATTCATTCACAAGTCCATTCTAGGTCTGAACGAAACCGAAGGCACCTTATTCCTCGTCCCATATGTCCAATACATGAGAGAGGCCCTCGCATATCCAAACAATCAACAAGTGTGTCTGGACAACTACCATTATAACCCCTTCAAGGCTGCAGCTCCATCTAGGGCATCGGTAGTAATCCATTCAATGTGAAGATTGTCGGCCTTGCACCGTCTTCAACATCTTCGACTTTTAGTCATTGTAACAGTTATTCAGAATGGATTAAACCCGTCGTTCTGAATAACTCATGCATCTTATAATCAAGTGATATATAAACACATCATTCCAATCCAAAATATTCTTTTATTTAAATATTCTTTATACTGGGAATTATTCTCATTAATCTTATCAAAGATTTAATTCATTTAAACCACTTGTTTAAATCTTTCTTTGAAAACCTTTCAAAAGATTTTATTATATTTGTTCACAACTTAAACCAAATTAAGGTTTATATAACTAGTCGGGTTTACCGAGGCTTACCGAAGTAACCATTTATTTTATTAATCTCAATCCCAACCTATTCATCCCATGGAGCAAAACTGGTAGTACTCCATATCTAACACCCACTATGTTATCAGGAAATTTAATTACCATTTCGCGTTCAAATCTAATTAAAGATTTAACTATCACATGGAGTAAAAATGGTAATACTCCATTCTCTATCATTTCTTGAATTTGATAAATTTAGTTATCCCATTCTCATTTTAATCTACTTAAAGATTCATTAAAACTCTAATTTGGTTTTAATCTCAAAGATCATTACTTAATGGTTATTCAACCTTTTGAAACTAATCTTGTTTTTACTTGGGTTAAGGAACAAATGTTATATAAAACACCGTTCACGATAAACCCAAAATCATCTTCAATTTTATATGGAATTTTCACAGAAATCTGAACCATTTATAATCGATATAAATTTCCATATCAGACTAATACTATAAGTGGAATAGCGTAGAAGCAATTTTAAATTCCATAAATAGTAAACGCCTTCCTTCACAAAGGCTCATTTCGATTATTATGAATTGAATTCCATTCCACTCCAATTTAATTAAATAAACTAGACTTCTCTAAATCTTAATAGAAAGGTTCATTCCATTCACGAATTGGTTCAAGGACATATTATTTAAGATACCATTCACAACAAACCCAAATCCAATTTATTATTTCAAAAAATCATTAGATAATTATTCTGGTTATCAACAAGTTTATTCAGATAAAATATCTTTTATCTTTTCAAATGTGGAATTTTTCATCCAAAATCTTTCCAAACCATTTATTATGATTTTACATAATTTATTTATATTTTTAACAATTTTAATAAGGTCCTTACAGATGGTTTCCAATATTGGTCACCGAACTGCATCGATAGCGACCTTTTCCAAAACTAATTTGGACATATTTTAAATTCTGACCATTCAAATTTAAATCTCATGTATTCATTGGAAAGATCTTTTCGATACAAACTTCACAGTTCCAGATTTAGAAGAATCCGATGGTCGGATCTCTCGTTATGTTCATTTCAAGTCAATGATTGAAATTCACAAGCGGTCGCTGTGCGATATGTTCTATTCAAACCATTTAAATATATATAATATATATACCGTCGATTCCCATTCAAAACATATTTTACAAAATGTTTATACATTCCTTAAAATGATTCACTTCCGTTACCAATTTAAATTAAACTTGAACATTGCATTTTGTTATGATCTCAAATTGATAATATTTTTAAAATGTAATATTTTGAAATCCAATCTTCTCGGTATTCATTTTAAAAATGAATAAAATCAATATAAAACCCGTTCGAGTTAAAATATCATTTTCTCCTTAACTCGACTTCACATTTTTATATTTTCGTGTCCATCCAAAATCGGATCTCAAAATCAACTTCTAAATTTCACTGAATATTACATTATAAAAATATTCATGTTTGTTCCGGATTGAAATAAAATCTCAACCAATATCCATTAAATAAATTTATATGGATTGCATTCATCATAAACACCAAACAATAGTTGCAAACAACTATCAACATCCACAATGCCATACGGTGTGCATTTTATCTTTATATAAGCTTCAAATGATTTATTGGCGCTTATGTAAATCCGTCAATCAATCGATTAACCGAAATTTCACATAAGGGAGATGTGTGAGTCAAAAATCATCCCAAGACCCGTGCGGGGTTTTCAACTAACAATTATTATTTAATGAATCATCACTCGCATACAATGCACACACCGTAGTCATAAATAAATAAATACTCAACTATCAAATGCCATTTACGGCGCCACATGTGTCCATCCACGGAGTATGAAATGTGTGTCACATATTCACACAACGCTTCTAATGCAAATGATTTGTGAATAGTTCAAGTGTCGAACTCCAAAAGGGGTAATATAACTACATGATACAATTTCTAACTTGCAACTTGCCTAACTAATTACTTTTCATCCAACTAAATTTCTAACATTTCTTTACAATACAACGACTTAACAAAATAATAAATTAGTGAGAGTTCTCACCCAAGCTATATCAATCTTCGCGACACTTCTAATGTAGATTTTTTTCGTCGCGCGCTCGTCGTTTGTCGTTCTCTACACTCAAATTCACCATTCTGGCTCTACAGTTTTCATATGACCTCCAATCTTCACTAAAGCTTGTCATTAGCACAAAAACGTCATTTCAGACAACTTTTACCCAGTGGACTTTCTTCCAAAAATGCACCGGTACGCCAGAAATCGCGAATCTTCGCTCCAGATCTGCAAACTTCAAACGTGTTTTCCGAGCGACTCCGAGCTTCAAAAATTGATTTTGATATGTCAAAATTGTATAGAAAAACGAGATCTGCAACTTTCGTCGTGTGGAGCCTCGGCTGCAAATGCACGGATTGAAAGTCATTGAGGAAAGAAGAGGAGGGGGTGTAACACCCCGTATTTTAATGATACTAAAGAGGATAAATTAAATTATAATTAATTTAATACTTAGAATTAAGGAAACGGAATACGCCATTGCGTCCGTCTCGAAATTTTGGCCAAGATGGACACTTAGTTTCCGTAAAACGGACAATGTATGAAGAAGTTATGAGAGTTTTAAGTTTGTATACACGTAGAAAGATTATATATATACACATGAGTCAGAGATGAGTCAGAATCTTATCCAAAACAGTTCGAATTTGAAAAATAAAAAGAGGCGCCAGATTTCCCGCTCTAGGGGGTCGACCCCCCTAGAGGGGTGTCGACACCGGGGTCGACCCCCCTTATGGGGTGTCGACACCAGGGTCGACCCACCCATAGGGGTGTCGACACCCCTAGGGCTGACGTGGCAGTCGGTTTCAGAGGTCCTGACAGCTATATATACGTGGTCATTTCTCTTGTTTTCTTCATTGAGAATTCATGGTGGCCAAACTATGCCGGTATCCGAACTGATATGGATCTGTTATCTTCTTCAACTAAAGCAAATCAATTGGAGATTGGAGATTCAAGATCTAGTCTTTACTAGTTCTATCTTCTTATCCAAACTCTGTGAGTTTCTAGTTGCTTTTAGATTTGAATATTTAAAAGTAAATATGACACGACTATGACTTGGACTTGTTCATATGCCTAGATTATATCAGATCCATTGTAAATTGTGATTATATGACATTCTGAATTGGTTAGGATTTGGATCTAAATCTCTATCTAGTTGGATCTATTATAACTTCTATGACATGTCATGATGTGAATCTTAAACCTTATTTGTGTAGATAAACATTTAAACTATTGGATCTAAATTGTGTGGACAGTTAATTTGTTAATCAGATCTAGATTATCATCTTGTGCCTCTTATGTTAGATCTGAATAGTTAGACATCTAAATGGTTAATTTAGATCTTATTGTGCTCACTATGACATCACAGTTATGTTAGAACTAGTAATTACTACAAGCTCATCAGATTTATGCTCATATGTCCACCTTATCACCATGCTAGTTTATGTTTATGCCAAGTTATGTTAAAACAATCACTTTGGTTAGATTCCTATTACTTTTCCCTTTTATCGTTTATGACTAGGCTATTATCTAGCCTAGTCATGCCGTCAATTTTGTGAGTACGCTAGTTAAGGAATGGGGGAAAAGGTTAATATTGGCATAATTTGAATATAAACATCATTGGATATATAATTCAAATTGGTGGGTAAAATGGGCATTAACACCTATAAAGGCATAGGTTTAATTAATTGATTAATTAATGAATGTCTAGGATTACAATTAGAAATTGTGATGGCGTTTATGACATGAGGTTAGGTTGCATTAGTGGTGGAAGTCTGCCCGGACCCAATCGGCATATCCAACAACCACTAATGTTGAACCTAATGTGAGAGGTCTAAGTGCGCAAATACGAATCGGGCTGACACGAGGTTAGGCCCAACTTATGGAATAAGATTGCCCGGACCCGACCGGCATATCCAGCATTCACAAGGTGTGGGTCTAATGTGGGTGGTCTAGCCCATTATAAACCATAAATGGACATGGTAATAAATTGGAATACTTAATCAAATCTATTCCATAGGGATTGTATGATTGTGAACTAAAGTTAGGGTTAAGTAAAATTGATTGGATAGTGGATGGGTTAAGCAAATTTGGAGGGGGTGGGTAATATTTACATATAGGCCCACCAACTTAACCCGATAAGGTTATGTAATTAAAAACACCTACTGGTATACATGACCAGTTGGAATAACAAAGTTATGTAATTAAAGACACCTTTTAGGGTAAAAATAACTTGTAGAAATTGTAGGGTTATGTAATTAAAGACACCTAGTGAAATGCATAACCAAAGAAAACCTAGTGGGGGATACAAGACAAAGGGGAGAACTTGTATCATATTGTGTGGGATCCGTTTCATCTAGTAACCCGGAGTAGGTATCAAAACATGTACTCCGTACCAGATCGGAGAAGGGGCACGCTTACTGGACTAATTGTAAGAGATCCAAATGTGGAGGACAGTGTGGGCGGCGCAAACCGACCGGGCCGTGTGCGTGCATGAGCTGGACAGAAGGGGATAAGACGACCGTGAAACCTGTAGATATGGGGATGTGCATATCAGTGAGGGGTTGCCACTTTAGGACGTGATACATCCAACTGTGGGGCTGACACAAAGTATCTACAGAGTAGGGAGCCGATCGGTTAGGGTAGTAGTTAGGATACATTTGGACGTATGCCTAAGTCTACCACCTTATAGTGGAAGGGATCATCTCATTCTGGTTATACTAGTAATAGTGTAGAGTAATCATTAGAGAACCATATACACATTATCCTGTCTACCTTGTCACACCTGCCTTTTATGTAATAATCTCTCTTATCCACTTTATATGCCTGTCATGCTACTTTTATTCATTTACTTGCTAAAAGTAACTAGACTCGCCAGACTGTATGTCTGACCCTTTTTGTTTCCTCTTCTTTCTCCCCCCCCCCCCACAGGTTTTCAGGGTGGGAATACTCAGGCTTAGTCAGGACTCGGTTATCATCTTGTTAGGAGCTGCTTTCGAAGTATGACTCAAGTTCTTATCTCTACTATGGCTTTGTGTCTTTTTGGGGAATATTTTTTTCTTTTAAGTATTTATGTACTCGGATAGTACAAGACAGTAGCTTTTATGTTGTATTGGGTTTTTTTATTTCAAACATGTGAATTTTTGGACCACGGTGTTTTATGATAAATAAAGTTTTTATTTCGTTGTTATTTTATATATCTGTCTTGTAATACTTATGTTCTGTGTACTTATAACGCTTCACGAAACTTAATGCGTTCTCTTTGTGAGTGACATTAACGAATGTGGGGTGTCATACGGGGTTATTTGTAAAACGAGAATTTTGTGAAAAGAGGGACTTTTGAGGAGGTGGGGCCCACGACCAAAGGGAGGGGCCCACGGCCAAGGGGAGGGGCCTGACCAGCGGCCAGAGGGTGCTGACGTGGCTGGAGAGGGTGGTGGTGGTGGTTGTGGCGCGGGAGGAGGTGATTAGGGTGGTGGAGCTAGGTTTTAGGGTTAGGGTTTTTCAATCGAAGAGAGAGAGGAGGAGGAGGGGGGTGCAGCGGCGGCCGACTGGGGAGAGGAGGCGGCTGCTGCCTCATAGGGGAGAAGCTCCTCATTTTTGAAGAAGGAGGAAGGAAGAAGAGAGGAAAGAAAAGGAGGAAAAAAGATTTTATCTCTTTTTCCATTCGATCACCCGACTGCAAATGATTCCGTTTGCCATGAAATTTCGGACACGAGATAATACACGTCAAGACAAGTCTAACGAATCAAGTTTTTTCGAATTCCGAGTTCGTTTGACCTTCCGTTTACTTTCTCAAACAAGCTCAAATAATGTTCAAAAAATGCGATTTTAGCATACATTTTCTTCTTGCACGCCCATACTCTAACTCCAAAAATTATGGCCATTTGGATTTAACCATTATTTGACAATACGAATCCAAAAAAAAAAAGTGGAATTGAATTATGAGATCATCTCAATAATGTTCATTTGTAAACTGATCGTTAGTTTCACCCTGAACTGTTTTATCGCACTCGGCCACATACTAACTCCATTCGACATGCATTCTGGAACTCAATAATGATTTGTCATTATGAATCCAAAAAAAATTATTTCATCGAATTTTGAGCTTCCTAGCAAAATTGTAATTTTGAAGGGCTAGACATTGATTTAAAAATCGAATTTTTAAAATTTTCAAAAACAAAGCTTATAAATCAATTTTATAATTTTACCGAGTTTGTTCTCAAATTTTATTTAGCAAAAATAACCAATTTATATTCACAAACTCATTAAAATAGCTCAAATTAAAATTTTAAATTGATTTTGAAAATACGGGTTTTTACACCGTAGGAGTTGAATTCGCAAGAAAAGGACAAAAGAACTGGCCTGGCGCCTCTTTAGCACTACCGAGAAAGTTAATCATAGCACCATCTATACACTTGATCAAATACAACGGCAGTCAACGTATTAAAACTAAAATTAAATAGTTTCTCATGATTAACGTTGATAACACTAACAGAGAAACTGCCATTTTTTGACGTAGATTTGTGATGCCATAGTGACCTAGCGTCGGCTCGGCGTCACCAAATTAAATTTCGTCAGTATGACATCACAAAGATGTCATAAGGGAGTTTTTAATCAATTACGTCTTAGTGACACCATAATTATTAGGACATTTTCAATTTGGTGTCCCAAATGCATTAAAAATTACCTATGCAGTTGCGATGTCAAAACAATTTAGTGATATCGTTGTGACACCATTACATTTTATTTCAAAATGTAAAAAATGTGTCATAAATGTAACTTTATTTATCTATGCGTTTGATATGACTATAATTAGCAGAAGAAGAAGAGTAGCTGAAATATTTCTTTTCTATCCCATTTCTACCCAAACAGAGGTACATATATAGCTGAAAAGTATAACAAACTTTAACACGTGGCACACTTTAGGCGTCAAAAACAAATAAAAAATTTGAAAAAGTAACATGGCCGCAGGTTTAAACTAATTTGTGACGCCATTTGATATCACTAATCCAATAATGGACCATGCACTAATTAGTAATCAGGCTGCCTTCATGTGTTGTTGGGTAATATTATGTGTATCATTACCGACGCCTTGAAATTGACCTCGTCCTCAAGGTCATGAGTTGATGCAAACCAACGCTCAAATTTAATTTTACCACCCGAGTCAAAGATGAGCGGTTTACTTTCATATTTCAACTTAGTCATTGCAGCAAAGCCACTGAACGCATAAGCCCCTTTCAGCTTCATCTTGATCATTCCAACAAACAGTTTGTGTGCCTTACCACACACAGAGTTTCTTTTCTCCCAACTTTCATCCAATTCCTCAACAATGAATAACCAAGGTTGGAGATTAAACAATGGCCATTTATGTGTAACAATTCCGGTATACTTCCGAGCAGGTTCTAAAGTAACAATTGTCACAACAGTCTTCAGATTTAACAGCTCGAATGAATCCATATTTGATGGTTGTGAGATGCATTCCAAACCGCCATCAAGTACAAATTTGATATTCTTCAAGGCAGACGTGGGGGAAGCAAATCTGATGCGGATTGAAGGGAAAGGAGGTGTTGCCACTGGTGGTGGTATAGGTTGAAGTGTTGAGGTCTAAGGCGACGAAGGAGCTGTTGCCGTAGTACTCGCGACAGTAGGAGGCAGCAAAATTGAAGGACCCGATGATAGCGAAAGAGGCGGGGGTAATGTGATTTGAATGCCAATTTTTCATGGATTTACTGAGGCTTTGAAGAGTTTTTTTAATGTCGAGGATGTCGGCATGGTGAGTTTTGAGCATGGAGTTGTGGCATGCTTGGAAGGCTTGGATGGTGGTGAGGGCTTCTTGGTGGTTGGCGAGCTGCTGGAAAACTGCATAAACTTTGGGCATATTGACAGTAGTGTTTTGGATTTATTGGGAGGAAGGAAGGAAGAGTTCTCAATGAGGAGATTTGAGGAAGAAATGATTTGAGGAAGAAGTTTAGGAGAGAGGAGGGGCAGATCAATCGGTAAAAGCATCAGTTGATATGACTATAATCAGGAGAAGAAGAGTAGCTGAAATATTTCTTTTCTACCCCATTTCTCCCCAAATAGAGGTACATATATAGTTGAAAAGTATAACAAACTTTAACACGTGGCACACTTTAGGCGTCAAAAACAAATAACAAAATTGAAAAAGTGACATGGCTGTAGGTTTAAACTAATTTGTGGCGCCATTTGATATCACTAATCCAATAATGGGCCATGCATTAATTAGTAATCAGGCTGCCTTCATGTGTTGTCGGGCAATATTATGTGTATCAGCGTTTGTGATGCCAATGAATTTCAGTGATGCACACCTCACGTTTACTTTTCATATTAACCGTTAAACATAAAAATCGAGCGCTCAAAATTAGCAATCCGGACCTACTTTGTTTTCTCTGCTTTATTGTTAAATAAAGAAGTTTTGCTCTTTTTTCGTCCCTCTTCGCGACTTTCTCCTCCTTGTCGACTTAAAAAAAAACCTAATCTATTTGGAATCCAATCCTCCTTTTATTTATTTGCAAATTGAATTTTTACCGTATACGATGCGAACATTCAGATCTCATATCAGATATCCGTTCTAGATCTTGTCACCAGCAACTCTAGCAGCGAAAGCACAAATCAAGTAGCACACTATCTCCCAGAAAACTTATCCTACCATCAACGATGGTCTCCGATTCATCTAGTCTTAGTTTTAGCAACTCTGTTCCACACGTCACGATACGAGTTTTTTTTCTAGAGGACGAAGAACCTGTATGTCGAGATTAGGGACTTGAATGCATTGATGCCGCATATTTGTAGGCTATTTTTCGTGAAGGCACGATTTGGGGAAAAAAAAATGAAACATGTGGTTCTGCTGCTTAAAAACCCTTGACGTAACTGACCTAATAAATTGTTCACGTATGCAAGGCTTTTTTCTTAATTTGATGTTTTCACAATTGTTTCAAATATTTGATGGATTTTGATAATATAGGCAAGCTGACTGATGCTTAATTGATCAGGTATAGATGAAGCTAAATTGATTATTAGATATAGGTGAACAGAGCATTCAAGTGATGTAAGTAATTTATGAAAATATACTAAGCATCAATTCATTTTAGGGCATGGTAAAAAATTACACACGCCAATTGAATGGAGCATCCAGCAGGTACAATTGCATTAAATTACACAAAATTTTGAGCTAATTTTAAACCAGTTATTAATTGAATCTCTATTCATTATGGCATAAAAGTATTTTATCTTTCGATATATTATTACATTAATTTTCTTCTTTGTTCCTATAAGTATATATGCTTATAATACCGTTTCACTGTAAAAATAATGTGTTGCAGCCAATACTTGATCAATGTTTGTTATGGTCGAACTCTTTTTTATTAAGGGAAAGGGTTGATATTTCTCTCCATTGGCTGTATACTAAAATTACGTCAAGTTGCTTTATTATTTTGAAGATAGGTTTGTAAAACATTTATATATATGACAACACATATGAGTGAAATAAATTTACAACTTCCTTTTTTCCATATTGACATCAGGTACGGTGTAAAGATTGACGTTGCCTTTATACATATTGAAATTTTACACTGTTAATAATAGCATATTTAACTAAAACAAAATGCAATTTATGCGATCTTGCTAACTGCTTTACATTCAATCTTAGTTAAAAAAAAGGACGGAAGAATATAAATTGTACGATTGTGTTGCGGCTTGATAGAGCTTACAACTAAAATGCTAGACGATTGATCATCTTTGTCATATCTTAAGAGATGCATGCAAGTTTTGAAATAGGATATCTGCAGCAAAATTACTTACGTGTATGAGAATGATACAAGCAGAGAAAAGGAATCCATTTCTTACAGACCTGATGGCAGCAACTTAGCTACATACGTAAGTTCCAAGTGTATGTGTGTGAAATTTGTGTTTCATTTGAATTTTTGTCCATGTTTTTTAATATTAGTTAATTGATAGTAGATTCTTTTGTCTTCATCTGAGTAGCAATTGAGAAAAGTTGATTTGACACATGAGCAGAAATTTCCTATCAAATCTGCTACATTCTCTAGTAGTAATTTTTCTACATGAGCAGAAATTTCCTCAAATTTCTTTTCAAGCTCAGATAATTTCTGGTCTTGTACTTGTAGAGATTCTTTCAAAATCACATTCAACTTTGACGCATGCACTTCTAAGTCGTCGAATAAATTATTTACAACCTTTGAAATAGACCGAGTACTATACGCAGTTATTAGCAGACCTTCCTATTGCTTATGTTCATATAAAGTAATTTTCTCTTCTTCTTTCCGCGTGTTAATGTTTAAGTTCTTTAAGTAGATTGCTTGCCTCAGTAGCAATACTTTCAAAACTCTTTTCCAGAGTAGGAAAGTGCATGACTATTTGTGAGTTTAATTTTTCAACCATTGTTTCTGTGTTTACACCAAGTTTGTTTGCTAGATAATCCAATGCTCTTATTCCAAACTTACATGAGTCCTTTAATTTTCCCACTTGCCCACATAATTGTTCAATAGCCTCAGATTCATTTCATACTGTTGTATGCCAAAGGTCTAACTATTCGGATAACCGAACCGACTACCGAGCATGGAAATTTTGTACAACGACTCTATTTTTCTCTTCTATGGTATCTTTTCTATCATTCGCAAGTAAGCCATACACATCTGCAGCTGCATTGTCTAGTTCTGAACGGAGACTGTGAGCACGTCGAACCAGTGCTTTCTCTCATTTTTGTAGATTTGATATGAAAAGTTCCTTTTCCCTTGTGGCATGTTTTGCTTGTCGGTGTCTTTCTTCAAGATCAGAGAATGCATGTTCAGTATCTTCAAGTTTTGTCAGCGCCTTTACAAGTTTGAGGCCATGTTCTTCATTGATATGCTTCTGAGAGTTGTAAAGATCTTGTATCTCAACAAATTGCATTCCCTTAAATTCCACTTCAAGCTCATATTGCTCAATTTTTTCAGTCATTGCTTATTTTTCAGCTTCATCATGAATATATCGCTCTCTTGGTATATACACGCCATTCTTCTCCCTTGCAGCATAAACCTATCTCTAGAACCCGATCTCATAATATTTTCTGAACCAGCAAGGTCGCAAGGTTAAGCTTCCCACATTTGATCATTTCTTCACCTTCTGGTGTGCACTCTTTTATGTAAATCGTGATAGAGAAGATAGAGTGAGACTGGCTACTTTGCTTATTTAATACAGTTCTGTGCGCCTCTTTGCAGACCTTTCATCTAGTATCTTATCTATTTTACTAGCAGTTGTAACTATTCCTTCTTCTAGTCCTCTCACTAAAACACCTCCTTTTCCATCTTCCATTAATGCTAAAGGTTTCTTCAACTTGTCATCAGAGAATTTTGATTCTTCAGGTGCTAGTAAATCAGTTATTTCCTCATCATATAGCTCCAGAATTGTGACTTTCATGCTATATTCTGCATTCTGAGACTCGAGAATCTCAAATATCTGTCTCACTGATCTTGGTATAACACCAGCATCTTCTAGGAACTCGCGATTTTTTTTGTTTTTCCTCCTTCCATTGTGTTAGTTTTTCCAGTCCCAGTCTGTCCATAGGCAAACACAGTACAATTATAACCTTTAAAATTTCATTTACAATAGGCAAGATAGCATGATTGAGTAAATCCTTTTGCTGAGACGTTGGTCCAAACACCTTGTCGAATGCAAAGGTTCTGTCAATCTGCTTGTTAGCAATGTTTTGCATGGCATAAACTTCTCGTCTGTTTTCATTGCATGTTATGACAGAAGGAGTTTTCAACTTTACCTCTTCGTCGTTAAATGGCCTGCATCTGAGTATAACTTGAATGTTGACACCCTTCTCCCTATTAGTACTAGAACCGCCATTGCTACAATCACTTGTTCTTGATTCTCTTCCTGCTCTATCTTTCGAATTCAGAGTTGTTGGATATGGTGAAGAATTCAATCCAGCCCCTCTTTTTTGAAAGCTCTCCATACTCAACTTTTTAAAGAAACTATGAAACTTCTTTTATCCTAAGCAGGTCACCCAGAAAGAAATCAGAAGTGATGTCGATCAAGCCGGCAACTGCCGCCTATAAACAAAAGATTATATTGTATGTTTTTAGAAATAGGGTTTCGAAATTTTAATTCGTCTATTTCCTTTTGTGTTAATCATAAAAATAGAATTTTTCATCATAGAATTTTTGATATCTGTAGAAAGGTAGGATTTCCAACCCTTTCAATTTGAATAGGTTGGCCAATGGCTCGGGTCTATGTTGATTATTTTATATAGCAGACTTAAAATTTAAATGTTGTTAAAACCAATCTTTAGAAGTTCTCAACTTTCATGAGTAAAAACCTATTTATGCAAGAAATCACTAATTTAAATTATTTAATATCAACTCCTATAATTGAAATTTAGAACCCAAAATTCTAGTTAGTGTGTTCAAAGTTATTGCTTGACCCTGGACATCAAGAAGGGTGTTGCTGATAACTATATTCTCATTTTCACATATATAGATGTTGGTGCTCTAGAAATCTGGATTTTAGGATGTTAAATTTTTTTTGGGACCTTTGACCCTACCAAGCAATGCAAAATGAGATGCTTGGACTTCATATGCTTTTGTAAGCATATTCTACATATTTTGCTTCTTCAATGGAATGTCTTATTCTTGTCATCTTTTGATATGTAGGTTTAACTAAAAAAATGATTATGCTTGAACTTATGAGCTCAAGTTTGTTGAAGGTCTGTTAAATAAGGTGAGAGATTAAAATATTATCTATGTTCCTATCGGATATTGACATAATGGAGTTATTTATAAATTGTGCCTAGTTTGTCATCATGCACTTTACCTTTTGGATGAACATTAGTGAATAACAAGTTTCTATAAATGCTAGAGGATCACATATATAATATGCAACTGAGCTATGCTATATGAACTAGACAACATGAGCATTTTAATCATTGTAGCACATAATCAACATACTGATGTTCCCTTTTTAGTTTCTTCTATGTACAATTTTTTGCATAATTCCTACCATGGTTAAATTTATGTTCTTAGCTTTTTTATGATGATCAAATCTTTTTAAAAAAAATTGAAAGCATTATATTTATTTATATGGCTAGAATAAAAAAGAAAACAGCAAGAAAATTCACCTTACAAACCTATATATGCAAATTTATCCTAAAACATCTTTACTGTATGGAATTTAATCATAGCTAGTCTGTTTATTTCCTCTTATGCCCTTTCATCTCCTAACACTCTACTGTAGGAACGTGTTCAACCATGCAAATTCTAAGCTAGATTTGATTTATTTTAGTTTGCTACTAGAGCTCTGCGCATTACCTACTATGTCCTGGTAATGTATATGAATATCCACTACATTTTCTGTTTTTAATATTCATAACGATACTTTTATATACACAATAGGTATATATGTATTGATGCAATTATCAATTATTTACAAGAAAATGTACATGTAGTAATGCAATTATACACACACACACACACACACACACACCCACACCCCTATACATAAATAACATATTTAACACAAGAATGGCTGAATCGACTAAGTGATAGAAGTTTAACGTGGAGTTGAATATGAATGATGTCAAGAATTCTACACTCAATACCAAAATGAGCGAGTTAGAGATGAGTATAGCGGATGTGATGGAGTTTGCGCAGAAGTATGGAGACAAAGAAGTGAGGATGACAGTGGTCCATCACATGATATGTAAATTGTTCATTTGGGTATTTTGTGAAGGATTTATGTATTTTTGTTCCATTATGTGTTACTTAGACATGTTTGGTAAGGAACTGCGATTGTCATGTGATTTTATTTCATTAACCAACATTATGTTGCACGCGTTTAGACGCAATTTGTACATTTTGCGATAGTACAATTATGTATATTAGTTTTACTAATATATGATTGTTTGAAATGGTATATTATGAATATAGTGCATGTAAACTTTATGGAACTATTATATTTAGGTGTGATTGGTAGAAATGTATTATAGGTGGTGCTGTTGAATTTTTCAACAATTAGATGATGCAAAACCATTCCAAATTTACCGACGTCATTGTGATGCAATATTTTACCAAATCATTTGTGTCGCTATGGAGTCACTAAATTTAACGACCCCATAGCGACAGACGACGATATCTGTTAGAGCTAAAACGTCACAACCGCATCACTATATATCAGCGACAATGTTGCGATTCCAATATTTTGATATTCTAGTTGTGTCTCAAGAGCATCGGTAGTATTTACTGATGTCACTACGACACAATATTTTGCCAAATCATTTGTGTCGTTATGGCGTGAGAAATATTTAATAACGCCGAAGTGACGATATTTCTGTGACGCCGCAACGACACCTAGTAATTTAGTGAAGCTTGTTTTTCTGACACGTAGTTAACATTCAGGTAGTCAATGCGAAAAAGCCCCAGGCTGGCGCCTAGCGCTTTTTGGCGCCTAGGGCTTTTTTGGGCGCCTTGAGCATCAGTTTTGCTGTTTTACAACAACAAAAACTGCATTTAAAAAATTGTATAAAACTCAAATTTTGGCTTTTAAAAAGTGCATATAAATGCAATATTCAGATTAAAACATCATAACATCATCATAAACCAAACAAAAGACCGCAGTTTTAATTTTATAAGCTGCATACTGGGAAAAAAAAACTGAAATTAAAACAAAAAAACCAAAATAACTGCACTTTCTCACTGAGGCGCGCTTTTTTGAACCAGCGCTTTTCTGGGGCTTTGGCGCCTCGAGCGCTTTTCTGGCGCCTCAAGCATGGCTGGCGCCTCGCCTAGGGAAAAAGTCCTAGGCTGGCGCCTAGGGCTTTTTGGCGCCTAGGCGAGCGCCTTGACTACACTGGTTAACATCGTTTTGGAGTCACTAAAAATTTAGCGACGCCTTAACGACGCAAAAAAAAGGTCAGAAAACTGCAGATTTGTAGTAGTGTAAACATAACATCTGTAGACATACTGGATAAATAACAAGATTGTATAGTAGACAACAGTTCATGATTAATATACAATTAACGCTGCAAACATGTATTGATACTCTATTAATATTTAGAATTATAACTCAATGAGCTGTCCACATGCGATACGCATATCACTTAGGTAGATCGTGCAGAATCCACTAGTCTTGAGACATAGTCTCGAAAGCAAGAGTATATGAAGCGGACCAATTAATTTTTTGTCTATTATCAAGTACCAGTGTTACGGCACATGCAAAGCACATGTTAATAACACGTAGTTCGATGATAAATTGATATATATTTTTTAACAAATTATGTGTTTGATATATTCAAGAGAAATTATTTTCATAAATATTTAGCTATGTTTTTGCATTAGAATCTTAACTTTAATACTTATGTCTAAGTTGCAACATTTTTTGTTAGTATCAATTCTTGTTTTAGTTATCACTTAATAAATAACGAAAAAAAGTTCAACTGTTAGATCTCATATTTAAGTGATATTAAGTATGATAAAAATGTAAAAAGGTTATGAATATGTTTTAAAAAAATATTTTGCTAAATCCTAATTTCAAAAGAGGTTTAAATTTATAAAAATGTTGTGCTTCTTTATTCGAATCCTATTTTTTAGAATGACAACCTATGAAGGGCAATCTTATTAGTTCGCATCAAAGGTTTGGACTTCTAAATTAATGATTAATAAGTATATGTCTTGCAACTTTGATAACGAAAGACTACATTTTAACTGTTTTCTAGACTTTGGGAAAGAAAATAATTATAGTGAATTATGAAGAGAAAGAACCCAACCGCAGGCTTTATGAACGTTCAGTTCCAAAAGTCTGTATCCAGTGCTCAGATAAAAATAATTTTCGCGGTCATCATAATTTGCTCTGAGAAAAGATAATATTCATCAAAGTTAGGAAACAGGCAGAAAACATACTAGACTGGAATAACCTTTCCTACACGATTACATATTCAAAAGGTTATTTTGACTTACAGAAGCTGCAAACTGGAATCAAACGAAGAAGAATGCATGTTTGATTGGACATTAATTCATCAAAGCTGCACTTCTTCCACCGTACTACTACTCGGCCTTTTCTACTTCGCTGGGTTGCTTCTTATCACTGAAAAAACCAATAGCCTCCTTCCTCTCTTCGATTTTAGCCAATATCGAATCATAAAAACAAACAGCCTCCTTCTTTAGCAAATTATTTTTCGCTTTCAGACGCTGGAGTTCAGCTTCCTTCTTCCTGATTTCTGACATCATGAAGCTCTCTAACTCAACTCCCATCCTATTCGGACCTTCTTTCTTTAACGATCGATACTTGTTCAAAATATCCAGAATTTCTGTACGATTTTCAGGCCAAACATCAGATTTTCCACTAGATTCAAAGGAGAAGACCATTGCTGGAACATTGCATGAAGTTGATAATTCCTCCGCGTTATTCTTTAATTCTTCTACCTGTTTCCGATACACTGCGTTTCTCAAACTCTCCTCTTCAGTCAGTCTCAGCTGCGCTTTTCCATCCTCCATTGCAATAGCTGATTATCAAAAATATACATGGATCCACTAATAATAAGTTTACTTAAAGTGTATACGATTTAAATTTCAGTTATATACTTGATTCTTTGTATCATCGGTAATCATCTACAAACAGAACTAGGGTTAACATACAGCGACCCATTTCACTTATTAAAATTGTGATACCGAAAGTTGAGAGAGATTTAGTACCTTTATAGAGATATCAAATCGTGCTGATTGGATCTGGGGAAAATAATTGGCAGCAGCGAATTCAATGGCGGATGAGGGTTTTGGTTTTGAGAGAGACTAGCTGGAAAAAGAAACCCTGATTTATAACAGGACTTAAAACGCAATTAACCAGTGCTGTGTTCACCGAGTCCCCATGCACCTTCCTTTTATTCTATGAGGGCGGTAAATTCAAAATTGAAAACTTTCCCTATTTTATAAGTTTGAATTTCAAATTGAAACTGCTCTTTGAACCGCAAGCGACTTTTGGTCAGAGACTAAAAAACCAAAAAAGAGTTTTGGAACCAATTACATAATTCTTAATAAAAAATTCTTGCTCACTTGCATTCATCCCATTTTAAATTGGAAAATAAACCGAGGGCTGAATATCGGACATGACAGTCCATTGTCCGACTCGATCCGAAACTATGAGTGTTTGATGCGTATCCGTACGATTCTCTTGTAGAACGGGACACGGACACACAATCATCGAGTCTGATCTGAAATGTTCGATGTTTTTATATTGTCTAGACATTGTCCCTCCGTTGTACGGCTCATACGAACAACATCTGTACTTAATGCTTGTCTGATCCGTGTCCGTCCGTTGTCTGGCTCATACGAACAGCATCCGTACTTAACACTTGCCCGGTCCGTGTCCATTCGAAATCCTTATAGGACAGAATTAGGACACATCTCCGTCAAGTCTGATCCGACCCATTTACACCACCTAACCATTAGCCACTTTGAAAAGTAATTATACAAATAGATCTGTTTTTGCTTAGTTTAGTCAGGACAACCTTTGAAAAGTCGTCAGTTTACGATTTTTCAAAAATCATTAACTTGCGTTTCTTAGAAAATTGCACAGACTGATCTGCAGCATAAAACCGATCTATCTCCTATCATCCTCTTTCACTTTCTACTTTATCAAAATTTTCGTCTTCTCCATTTCCTCTCCAAATAATTAATTCTACTAGCCAATCATTTATCACAAGATAGTTTGACTAGCTGAAGATCTTTACAATGTTTATGCAATTATTAATGTTTTAGTTTGCAGTGTCTAAATTGTTGATTTAGTTTTGTTGTATCAAAAGTTTTAGAGTTTAATGATGAGACAATGAGCAATTGTTATGAAGAATACGAAGCGCAAAGGGCTATAGGGCAAAACAACGACTCTGACATTGAGTTTGTTTCGTAAAATTAGTTTGATTCAATCCCTTAAAAGGTGCACACTGAAACATCATCCTTGAATGCTTATTTATACGCAGTTGTAGCGAACCAAAGCATCGTCCACCGTACTATTACTCTGGCTTTTCTACTTCGTTGGGTTGCTTATTATCACTAAGTAGAACAAACCTTTCTTCGATTTTAACCAACCTTAAATCAATAAAACTAGTAGCCCCTTTCTCTAGCAAATTATTTTCCACCTTTAGACAGTCGAGTTCAACTTCCTTCTTCCTGATTTCCTGACATCATGAAGCTCTCTGGCTCAACTTCCATCTTATACTGACCTTCTTCCTAAAATGATCGATACTTGTTCAAAATATTGTGAATTTCTTACTAAAACTCCTAGTAGAGACTTTTGGGGCAAAGTTTTGAGCGTAGAGTTAAGACAATCCGGTGAGCGAGGGTCGTGAGTTTACAATGTTTATAAGCATTGTATTGCTTAATTCCTATTAAAAACCTTGGGAGGGTCAATAGGCAGGGTTTTGCCGGAGCTGAGTAAATTTTGTGTGAAATTTATTTATCGTAATTATTATATTGATATCTGTTTTGATGATTTTATTATTTTGTAAAAAATATAATAAATCCGATTCATCCCCCTCTAGGGTTAATTTCGGTCCTGCAAGTGGTATCAGAGCAAATTTAATAGCACAAATATCTAATCCTAGTTGTAAGTCTAGCAAGAGTCAGTTCAGTATTACTCCTATTATTTTTCATAAAACAAATTTTTTTAAAATTATATACTAAAAGTTGAATTTTATATAAAATCCGTTAATTATAAATCTTATGATATAATTGAAAATTGGTATTGTGACGCCTCATCTTGAGACCCACATTAGTAAAGAGCATTAACAAGTAATGATGCTTACTGATGCAAAGAAGATGACTATTTAGGAGCGACCAACCATAAGTCTTGTATTAAATAAACATTAAGAATGTCAATAAGTGCTCTAATTTTTCTTTTCACGCGGATTAACACCCTTAATCTTTATTCAATACAACACTATGGTGGTTCTGCATAATCCAGAACAAAAGTAATCTATATAAACATCTCAAATCATAGTGCAAACACCCCAACATATATATATATACAGATACATGGTTATACAATGTACACGCACAGTGTCAAAACTGTAGTATACTACCACAATATATACAAATACAACGAGCTACGATAAATAGGTACACATAAGGTTACAAAGGACTATCCCGAAATATTCACAATTAAACAATATCGCCATGAAGCTTAAAAAGCAATATAGTAACCACAACAGAAGCGAACCTAAAAGTACCAGCTACGAAGGTACTTGAAAAGCTCAGTCTAGCCAAAGCATTAACAAACACAGGTCAGTCTAGTTAACAGTGAGTAATGACATAATAAGATGAAATATGACATGTAAAATAACTCTCCGTCCAGAAGAGTTACTAAGGTAACTGCAAGGGTGTGACAAAAATATTTGTTAACGTGACAACAAGGGAAAGTTCCATCTAATTCATGTACTAAGCTATAAGTCAAATACAAGCAACAATCACCAAATACATCAAAAACTCCATGCTTCGGATTCATCAAAACAACATGTGTAACTCATAAGAGTTTAAATAGCATCAAGATATTAATCAGTAACAACAACTTCATATCGCCGTGATGTATGGATATGAAATCCAATACCAGCAAATCAACAATATATGATTGTAATTTTCAAAATCACCAAAACAACAAAGTGGTATGATTTAGCACGTCCTTCAACAACATAATATAGCTTCCCCTGAGCTTTGCCAAGTGTTGACATAGGGAATTGGTTGTTCGCACAAGCCAAACACTCGATGAATTAATGTTAAGCAAATCATCCAATTTAACCAAGTAATCCAAACACATAATTGCAGAAAAGTAAAGAATACATAGTTTATAGTGGTTCGGCACTAATGCCTTCATCCACTTTCACATAGCTATTCATCATCATTGTTACAATTATAATGTTAATCCAAGTACAAACACTTTGAGTTTACAAAGTTGTGTTAGTGAATAACAAAGTCCTGATTAATCCACTATTAGGCGATAATCATCTTCCTCAAGACAAAGTGTGTGATAAAACGTAACAACCCGGAAAATCAGAACCAATTTAAAATTTTTATTTTGGCAATTTTAATAAATTTTGAATATTTAAAATGATTTATTTAAATAATAACAACTAGAAATTTATTTTGAATAGAATTAGAACATATAAGTTTATTTAAACCAAAGTTAGAATATAAATATTTATTTTAATTATAAAAGGAATTGGCAATGGCGCGGTAGTTTAAAAATTCGATTTCAAATTTCAAATGAATGTACAGGATTCAAAATAAACCGGATTTTAATAAAACAAGAAATATTTGAATCTGTTTGAAAATATCTTTCCAACGAATCTGAAAAATCAAGATTTCATAACGGGAATAAAAAGTAATGTCCAGTTGAAAATTCAGAATAGTCGCTATGGAATTTATATAATATATAGCCCTTAAAAATAGTGATTTTGCAAACGACCCCAGTTTTCTACGAGACCACTTTTGTTGGATCCAGAATGTTAAATTATTGCTAGATTCCAATCTTCATAATTTTTGGAATCAAAATGTGAGCGTGGTGAATTTAAACGTGTTTGGTCAATTCAGCTTGAATTTAATCGACTAGAAAATGACCGTTTTCTAAACGGTCTCCAAATTCAATGAAATTAGTTTTGTTAGGGCCGTATCATCAAAACATAGCCAGATTTATTTTTCTGGAATTTTTGGAGTCGGTATGTGGCCCCAGTAAATTAAAATGTATGTTAAAATCAATATTGACTATAATATTGATTTATATTTTAAATTTGGTAAAAACCTATCGAAACAGCCAAATTGGCTCACGAAATATATCATATTGTGTTCGGAATGGAGGTATTTGGTTTGCAACGACAGTCGGTGGGTTCGATTCAGAGATGGGATGAGAATTCAACTTTTTGAAGAATAAAATAATATAATAATTAAATTATTATACAAATTCAAATCTCTTTCCCTTTCCACTTACTAAGTCAACGCTCTAATAAAAAAAAGAAACAGAAAGGGGGATCGAACCCGTCGTTCCCAAGAACCCTCCCCCAAATCACCCACCGCGCTGAGTCGTCACGCCGCTAGGAGCCGCCGTCGTTCTCCCCTATCTCCGGCGACCCCAACCCTCTCTCGCCTCCCTCTCCGACACAGACCCGCGCCCCCCAAGTTCGAGAAACCCGCAAACGAACGCGCCGCCACCACTGCATTGGGCCCCGCTCCGACCCCAAGAGCCATCCGCCGCCTACACTCCCCGGCGCGCCACCAGCGAACTTCGACATCCCTCTTCCTTCGATTGAAAAGGTAAATAACTTTGAATTTAGTTTCAATTTTAATAAAAATAGGATTTTTTTTATATATTATAGTTATACAAATAGGATTTTTATAGTACTGATTTTTATTCAAAAGAAAGAACTGATTTTTATTTAAAAGAAAGAGATGATTTTTAATTAAAAGAAAGAAATGATTTTTATTTGAAAGAAAGAAATGATTTTTATTTTAAAGAAAGATTTGATTTTTATTCAAAAGAAATATTTGATTTTTTATAGAAAAGAAGAAAATTTTAAAATTTTAAAGAAGAGATTTTTATAAATAGAAAGATTAGATTTTAATTATATAAAGATATAATTTTTAACAGTATACAAATGGGATTTTTGTATATGTAGTAGCGTTGTTTAAAAATTTGACTTTTAGTTATATAAAAATTCGATTTTTATTATATACATAACGATATAAAAATGTGATCTTGTACATATATATAGTGATATAAAAATGCAATTTTTAAATAATATAGACATCATATTAAAAATGTGATTTTTAATATGAACAACGTAGGAAAGACTGCGTTGGAATTTCAAGCAAATCCAAATGATTCAGAAATTCAGAAATAAAACTGGAGGAGTGGATCCCGAAGGTGAGAACTTCTCACTTTAATTTTTTTCTAGTTAAAAATATATAATATGATACAGACGGTGCTTAGTAGCACCCGACACCTTTGTTTGAAACCATGTTTGATTGGATTATTTGGTTGAATTTGGTTTGGGGAATGAAATGAATTGATTAGAATTGGTATGTAAGTCGCGCGAGCCATTATTAGGCGAGAGATAAGGCTAGACCTTATTCCGGTTTCTAGTATCGCGCCATTATGCGTCCGAAATTTTCTAAAAATGTTAGAATAATAAAAATATAATTTTTTGTATAATTGAACTGTATAAAATATTCATGAGTTGAAATAAATATTTTATAGTTAAAAATATAATTTTTAACATGTATACGAATAAAATAAATATTCATTTACAAATCGGACGATTTATTTTTGTACACACATTTAACTGATATGGATTGGGATGATATATTTTGCACATTGCCCAACTACACAAATAATAATCAGTG
The DNA here is from genome assembly GCA_030737875.1 of Allium sativum. Lineage (NCBI taxonomy): Eukaryota > Viridiplantae > Streptophyta > Magnoliopsida > Asparagales > Amaryllidaceae > Allium > Allium sativum. The sequence continues at coordinate 46,274 of JASFAX010002062.1, forward strand.
TTTGTTGTTTGAAAACCCCACACAGGTATTGGGATGATATTGGACATACACTAATCCCAATATTTAGTTGCATGTCAATCGATGGGTTGATAGGCTGTTGTAAGCGTTAGTTATTTATATTTAATGCTTATGCAGTTGTGTAATGCACTTTGGATGATGGTTGGTTGTGTTTGATTATTGTGGTGTGCATGTGTGTATGAAATCCATATAAATAAAATTATATGGTAATTGATTGTGTCTGATTCTAATTCGGAAGGAATGAATATTTTAAAATAACGAATATTTTAAAATGGCGAATAATGAATATTTTAAAATAACTAATATTTTAAAATAGTATTCAGTAATGGATCAAAATATAATTTTGATGTCCGATTTAGGATGAACACGAAAATATTTAAATATATAAAGTCGTGTTAACGCCATTTTGACGTGAACGATATTTATATCGATTGTATTCATTTTTATAATGAATATCGAAAAGAAAGTGATTTCAAAATCTAATGTTTTGAAAATATTATCATTTATATATTAATGATATGGAATATTCAATTTTGATTTGAAATTGAATATGAAGTTGAAATCGTTTTGAAAATGAATTTAAAACGATTTATAAAATACGTTTTAAATGGAAATCGACGAAATATAATATATATATATATATATATATATATATTATATATTTAATGGACTGAATAGAACGCGCTGCGCTGTGATAGTTCGCAAATTTCGACCATTGACTTCGAATTGACATTACGGGAGATTCGGCCGTCGGATTCTCCTAAAACAGGAACCGTTGGGTTCGTATCGAAAAGAGATTTCCAAAGGATATAAGAGATTTGAAATCTAACGGTTGGATTTGGAATTATGTCCAAATCAAATTTGGAAAAGGTCGCTGTAAGTGCAGTTCGACGACCGTTTATGGAAATCGACTGTACGGGCCTTGATAAAATTATTAAAAATCTCAATAATTTGTATAAAATCATAATAAATAATTTGGATAGAATTGGGATGAAAAATTCCATATTTGAAAAGATAAAAATATATTTTTACCAAAATGAACTAGTTATGAACTAGAATTATAATCCAATATTTTTAAATAAATAAATTGGATTTGAAATGGTTTAAAAATAACCAGAATTTCCAATATACGAATTGGAATGGATTTGAATTGAAATTATCTTCGGAATATTTCTATATTGGATTCTGTGATTATATGGATATTGCAGAGGAATTTGGAAGATATATATATATATCGTTATTCCAAATACGATATTTGTTGATTTCAGAATTTGATATTGAATATGAACCGATATAATTTCTATCCAGAGCCTTGTATTTA
>JASFAX010002063.1:0-2500 GCA_030737875.1 Allium sativum
ATTTTTACGTGTGCTCATCGGGCTTGGCACGCCTTGGATTTGGCAAAGTACCAGATCTGGCACTTGGCAAAGTACCAGGTTTGCCAAAGTACCAGGCTGAAAAATACGGTGAAACATCGAATTTTCGCGTGTGCTAATCGGGCTCGGCACGCCTTGGATTTGGCAAAGTACCAAATTTGCCAAAGTACCAGATTTTGGCACTCAAAAAAGACTGAAAAACACGGTGAAACACTTGATATCGACGTGTGCGCATCGGGCTTGGCACGCCTTGGATTTGGCAAAGTACCAGATTTGGCACTCAAAAAATAGTGAAAAACAAGGTGAAACATTGGATTTTCACGTGTGCGCATCGGGCTCGGCACGGCTTCGTTTTGGCAAAGTACCAGGTTTGGCAAAGTACCAGATTCGGCACTTTGCAAAGTACCGGATTTGGCACTCAAAAAAGGCTTAAAAACATGGTGAAACATTGAATTTTTACGTGTGCTCATCGGGCTTGGCACGCCTTGGATTTGGCAAAGTACCAGATCTGGCACTTGGCAAAGTACCAGGTTTGCCAAAGTACCAGGCTGAAAAATACGGTGAAACATCGAATTTTCGCGTGTGCTAATCGGGCTCGGCACGCCTTGGATTTGGCAAAGTACCAAATTTGCCAAAGTACCAAATTTGCCAAAGTACCAGATTTTGGCACTCAAAAAAGACTGAAAAACATGGTAAAACATTGGATTTTCACGTGTGCGCATCGGGCTCGGCACGGCTTGGTTTTGGCAAAGTACCAGGTTTGGCAAAGTACCAGATTTGGCACTTTGCAAAGTACCAGATTTGGCACTCAAAAAGGGCTTAAAAACACGGTGAAACATCGAATTTTCACGTGTGCTAATCGGGCTCCGCACGCCTTGGATTTGGCAAAGTACCAGATTTGGCACTTGGCAAAGTACCAGGTTTGGCAAAGTACCAGGCTGAAAAACACGGTGAAACATTGAATTTTCACGTGTGCTAATCGGGCTCCGCACGCCTTGGATTTGGCAAAGTACCAGATTTGGCACTTGGCAAAGTACCAGGTTTGCCAAAGTACCAGGCTGAAAAACACGGTGAAACATTGAATTTTCACGTGTGCTAATCGGGCTCCGCACGCCTTGCATTTGGCAAAGTACCAGATTTGCCAAAGTACCAGATTTGGCACTCAAAAAATGGTGAAAAACACGGTGAAACACTGGATTTTCACGTGTGCGCATCGAGCTTGGCACAGCTTGGATTTGGCAAAGTACCAGATTTGGCACTTGGCAAAGTACCAGGTTTGCCAAAGTACCAGGCTGAAAAACACGGTGAAACATTGAATTTTCACGTGTGCTAATCGGGCTCCGCACGCCTTGCATTTGGCAAAGTACCAGATTTGGCACTTGGCAAAGTACCAGGTTGGCCAAAGTACCAGGCTGAAAAACACGGTGAAACATCGAATTTTCGCGTGTGCTAATCGGGCTCCGCACGCCTTGGATTTGGCAAAGTACCACATTTGCCAAAGTACCAGATTTGGCACTCAAAAAATGGTGAAAAACACGGTGAAACGTTAGATTTTCACGTGTGCTAATCGGGCTTGGCACAGCTTGGATTTGGCAAAGTATCAGATTTGGCACTTGGCAAAGTACCAGGTTTGCCAAAGTACCAGGCTGAAAAACACGGTGAAACATTGAATTTTCACGTGTGCTAATCGGGCTCCGCACGCCTTGGATTTGGCAAAGTACCAGATTTGACAAAGTACCAGATTTGGCACTTGGCAAAGTGCCAGATTCGGAAAACACATGCGGATCACTCAAAACCACAGTGACTACATGGCAAAATCACAAAAAAAAATGTGGTCGGATTTACCTACGTAGCAGAGACACTTTGGACTACCGGGGTCATATTAGGCTAAATTCCATATATTCCTATATTGGGGGGGGAGGGTGAGGAGGAGGAAGGGGAAGGATTGACCAAAATGGATCAGGCAAAACGCAAGCTGAAACGTTGGTTGATCAACAAAATTTTTTTGTGTGGATTTTTCGGAGAAATTTTTTTTTTTTTTTAAATATTTAAAAATATTAATTTTTATTAATATTTTAAAAAAAAAAAATTTAAAAAAAAATTTTTTGAAAATGTTTTCGATGGAAGTGCCCTCCCCAAATTTTTTAAAAATATTTTTAAAAATATTTTTGTTGCGATCTCGGAAAAGTATGGTTTTGGTTGGATTTCACCAGTTTTTCCGAAAACTGGCCAAATCTTGCTAGAACCATGCTGAAATGTGGGCAATTACAGGAAAGCTTGGTTTTGGCTGGATTTTTCCGGTTTTTTCGAAAATAGGACGTATCAAGCAGAAACCCTGGTGAAACGTGGCCGCTCATGGGAAAGTTCGGTTCTGGCGAGATTTCCCAGTTTTTTTGAAAACTGGACGTATCAAGCAGAAACATGGGCGATTACGGGAATCTTTGGTTTCCGCGAGATTTTCCTATTTTCTCGAAAACGGGAC
>JASFAX010002063.1:32500-35000 GCA_030737875.1 Allium sativum
AAAGGTGTTCGAGTTAATGGTGTTCACGTGTGCGCATCGGGCTTGGCACGTCTTGGATTTGGCAAATTACCAGATTTACCGAAGTAGAAGATTTGGCAAAGTACCAGGTTTGGCACTCAAAAAAGGCTTGAAAACACGGTGAAACATTGGATTTTCACGTGTGCTCATCGGGCTTGGCACGACTTGGATTTGGCGAATTACCAGATTTAGCACTTGACAAAGTACCAGGTTTGCCAAAGTACCAGGCTGAAAAACACGGTGAAACACTGGATATCGACGTGTGCACATCGGGCTTGGCACGCCTTGGATTTGGCAAAGTACCAGATTTGGCACTCAAAAAATAGTGAAAAACAAGGTGAAACATTGGATTTTCACGTGTGCGCATCGGGCTCGGCACGGCTTCGTTTTGGCAAAGTACCAGGTTTGGCAAAGTACCAGATTCGGCACTTTGCAAAGTACCGGATTTGGCACTCAAAAAAGGCTTAAAAACATGGTGAAACATTGAATTTTTACGTGTGCTCATCGGGCTTGGCACGCCTTGGATTTGGCAAAGTACCAGATCTGGCACTTGGCAAAGTACCAGGTTTGCCAAAGTACCAGGCTGAAAAATACGGTGAAACATCGAATTTTCGCGTGTGCTAATCGGGCTCGGCACGCCTTGGATTTGGCAAAGTACCAAATTTGCCAAAGTACCAGATTTTGGCACTCAAAAAAGACTGAAAAACACGGTGAAACACTTGATATCGACGTGTGCGCATCGGGCTTGGCACGCCTTGGATTTGGCAAAGTACCAGATTTGGCACTCAAAAAATAGTGAAAAACAAGGTGAAACATTGGATTTTCACGTGTGCGCATCGGGCTCGGCACGGCTTCGTTTTGGCAAAGTACCAGGTTTGGCAAAGTACCAGATTCGGCACTTTGCAAAGTACCGGATTTGGCACTCAAAAAAGGCTTAAAAACATGGTGAAACATTGAATTTTTACGTGTGCTCATCGGGCTTGGCACGCCTTGGATTTGGCAAAGTACCAGATCTGGCACTTGGCAAAGTACCAGGTTTGCCAAAGTACCAGGCTGAAAAATACGGTGAAACATCGAATTTTCGCGTGTGCTAATCGGGCTCGGCACGCCTTGGATTTGGCAAAGTACCAAATTTGCCAAAGTACCAAATTTGCCAAAGTACCAGATTTTGGCACTCAAAAAAGACTGAAAAACATGGTAAAACATTGGATTTTCACGTGTGCGCATCGGGCTCGGCACGGCTTGGTTTTGGCAAAGTACCAGGTTTGGCAAAGTACCAGATTTGGCACTTTGCAAAGTACCAGATTTGGCACTCAAAAAGGGCTTAAAAACACGGTGAAACATCGAATTTTCACGTGTGCTAATCGGGCTCCGCACGCCTTGGATTTGGCAAAGTACCAGATTTGGCACTTGGCAAAGTACCAGGTTTGCCAAAGTACCAGGCTGAAAAACACGGTGAAACATTGAATTTTCACGTGTGCTAATCGGGCTCCGCACGCCTTGGATTTGGCAAAGTACCAGATTTGGCACTTGGCAAAGTACCAGGTTTGCCAAAGTACCAGGCTGAAAAACACGGTGAAACATTGAATTTTCACGTGTGCTAATCGGGCTCCGCACGCCTTGCATTTGGCAAAGTACCAGATTTGCCAAAGTACCAGATTTGGCACTCAAAAAATGGTGAAAAACACGGTGAAACACTGGATTTTCACGTGTGCGCATCGAGCTTGGCACAGCTTGGATTTGGCAAAGTACCAGATTTGGCACTTGGCAAAGTACCAGGTTTGCCAAAGTACCAGGCTGAAAAACACGGTGAAACATTGAATTTTCACGTGTGCTAATCGGGCTCCGCACGCCTTGCATTTGGCAAAGTACCAGATTTGGCACTTGGCAAAGTACCAGGTTGGCCAAAGTACCAGGCTGAAAAACACGGTGAAACATCGAATTTTCGCGTGTGCTAATCGGGCTCCGCACGCCTTGGATTTGGCAAAGTACCACATTTGCCAAAGTACCAGATTTGGCACTCAAAAAATGGTGAAAAACACGGTGAAACGTTAGATTTTCACGTGTGCTAATCGGGCTTGGCACAGCTTGGATTTGGCAAAGTATCAGATTTGGCACTTGGCAAAGTACCAGGTTTGCCAAAGTACCAGGCTGAAAAACACGGTGAAACATTGAATTTTCACGTGTGCTAATCGGGCTCCGCACGCCTTGGATTTGGCAAAGTACCAGATTTGACAAAGTACCAGATTTGGCACTTGGCAAAGTGCCAGATTCGGAAAACACATGCGGATCACTCAAAACCACAGTGACTACATGGCAAAATCACAAAAAAAAATGTGGTCGGATTTACCTACGTAGCAGAGACACTTTGGACTACCGGGGTCATATTAGGCTAAATTCCATATATTCCTATATTGGGGGGGGAGGGTGAGGAGGAGGAAGGGGAAGGATTGACCAAAATGGATCAGGCAAAACGCAAGCT
>JASFAX010002063.1:45000-47611 GCA_030737875.1 Allium sativum
TTCACGTGTGCTAATCGGGCTCCGCACGCCTTGGATTTGGCAAAGTACCAGATTTGGCACTTGGCAAAGTACCAGGTTTGCCAAAGTACCAGGCTGAAAAACACGGTGAAACATTGAATTTTCACGTGTGCTAATCGGGCTCCGCACGCCTTGCATTTGGCAAAGTACCAGATTTGCCAAAGTACCAGATTTGGCACTCAAAAAATGGTGAAAAACACGGTGAAACACTGGATTTTCACGTGTGCGCATCGAGCTTGGCACAGCTTGGATTTGGCAAAGTACCAGATTTGGCACTTGGCAAAGTACCAGGTTTGCCAAAGTACCAGGCTGAAAAACACGGTGAAACATTGAATTTTCACGTGTGCTAATCGGGCTCCGCACGCCTTGCATTTGGCAAAGTACCAGATTTGGCACTTGGCAAAGTACCAGGTTGGCCAAAGTACCAGGCTGAAAAACACGGTGAAACATCGAATTTTCGCGTGTGCTAATCGGGCTCCGCACGCCTTGGATTTGGCAAAGTACCACATTTGCCAAAGTACCAGATTTGGCACTCAAAAAATGGTGAAAAACACGGTGAAACGTTAGATTTTCACGTGTGCTAATCGGGCTTGGCACAGCTTGGATTTGGCAAAGTATCAGATTTGGCACTTGGCAAAGTACCAGGTTTGCCAAAGTACCAGGCTGAAAAACACGGTGAAACATTGAATTTTCACGTGTGCTAATCGGGCTCCGCACGCCTTGGATTTGGCAAAGTACCAGATTTGACAAAGTACCAGATTTGGCACTTGGCAAAGTGCCAGATTCGGAAAACACATGCGGATCACTCAAAACCACAGTGACTACATGGCAAAATCACAAAAAAAAATGTGGTCGGATTTACCTACGTAGCAGAGACACTTTGGACTACCGGGGTCATATTAGGCTAAATTCCATATATTCCTATATTGGGGGGGGAGGGTGAGGAGGAGGAAGGGGAAGGATTGACCAAAATGGATCAGGCAAAACGCAAGCTGAAACGTTGGTTAGATCAACAAAATTTTTTTGTGTGGATTTTTCGGAGAAATTTTTTTTTTTTTTTAAATATTTAAAAATATTAATTTTTAAATATTTTAAAAAAAAAAAATTTAAAAAAAAATTTTTTGAAAATGTTTTCGATGGAAGTGCCCTCCCCAAATTTTTTAAAAATATTTTTAAAAATATTTTTGTTGCGATCTCGGAAAAGTATGGTTTTGGTTGGATTTCACCAGTTTTTCCGAAAACTGGCCAAATCTTGCTAGAACCATGCTGAAATGTGGGCAATTACAGGAAAGCTTGGTTTTGGCTGGATTTTTCCGGTTTTTTCGAAAATAGGACGTATCAAGCAGAAACCCTGGTGAAACGTGGCCGCTCATGGGAAAGTTCGGTTCTGGCGAGATTTCCCAGTTTTTTTGAAAACTGGACGTATCAAGCAGAAACATGGGCGATTACGGGAATCTTTGGTTTCCGCGAGATTTTCCTATTTTCTCGAAAACGGGACTGATCAGGAAGAAACCATGCTGAAACGTGGGCGATATCTCGGAAAAGTTTGGTTTTGGTTGGATTTCACCAGTTTTTCCGAAAACTGGCCAAATCTAGCTAGAACCATGCTGAAATGTGGGCAATTACAGGAAAGCTTGGTTTTAGTTGGATTTTTCCGGTTTTTTCGAAAATAGGACGTATCAAGCAGAAACCCTGGTGAAACGTGGCCGCTCATGGGAAAGTTCGGTTCTGGCGAGATTTCCCAGTTTTTTCGAAAACTGGACGTATCAAGCAGAAACGTGGGCGATTACGAGAATCTTTGGTTTCGGCGAGATTTTCCTATTTTCTCGAAAACGGGACTGATCAGGAAGAAACCATGCTGAAACGTGGGCGATTACAGGAAAGTTTGATTTTCGCTAGATTTCACCGATATTTTCGAAAATTGGGCGGATCAGGCAGAAACAGTGCTGAAACGTGAGCGCTTGCAGGAAAGTTTGGTTCTGGCAAGATTTCCCAGTTTTATTGAAAACTGGACGTATTAAGCAGAAACCATGCTGAAACATGGGCGATCACGGGAAAGTTTTGTGTTTGCAATATTTTACCGATTTTTTGAAAATTGGATGGATCAGGCGGAAATCAAGCTGTGCACCGATCGGAACAAAATTTGTTGCGTGGATTTTTTGGCAAATTGGTACACCTCGGATTTTTGCCGGTTATTTAACGATTCGAAAGGATCGTGTGAGAACCAAGTTGAACGTGGATCGATCAAGGAAAATGGGTTGCTTGGTTTTTCGGATGAGAAAGGTTTTTCGTGCTTAGCGGATCATCCTGTTTATTTTTCTTGGACCTTTTCTACTAGTTGATTTATTTCAACTTAGTGGGGATGGCTGAGAATTTGAATGGGTTGTGGTCGCAAGGCATGTGAGTGGTTATCGGTGTATTTACTCGTTGGGCTCCCTGCTTTGTTGCAGCCAACCAACGAAAAAGCACCATTATCGTACTTTTTGTTTGAAACATAACGTGCGAGCCCCTTTTGCCTTCTAATGATATCGAAATGGAATTTGTTGGTTTTACCTATGTTGATGTTCTTCACCATGCCATGTGGCGATGGGGA
>JASFAX010002064.1:0-47603 GCA_030737875.1 Allium sativum
AAAAAGCTCGTATTGGAAGTTGGATTTCCATCTGTGAACCGAGGCATGGGATCGTCCCCAACTGATTCGAGACGCTCTAGCCCGTGTCTCAGGAAAGCGTGCAGACAAGCCTTGGATCGTCAGGGCCGGTCCACCGATGTGGATTATTATGCATGAACACTGAGTTTCCCCGCCCTTTGGGGTATCAATGAGCCAAATGACTCCATTGACTTCACATAGTCACCGATATATCTGAGGCACCTCGCAATAGCAACAACCACACATGTGAAAATAATATAAATGTCAGGGCTGGTAGGTCACTGACACCACCCTAGCTAGAACGCATGCCCTCCCTGATGTCCTCTCCTATTTCTGGTTCACAACCAAGGTGTGAGGCTCGCGAATTAACATTACAAAAAGCTATGCCATACAAGCGGTGCTTTGATCATCAATCACAAGACTTTGGTTTTCAACAAAAGCCTTGATCATTTGCCACTTAGGCATGCCACACAGGCAATTCGCACCATGTGACTGATGTCTATCTATATACAACCTCTGATCCCGTACGTCTCAGAGAAGGGTGAAGTAAGGGAATGAATTTCGCTTCACTAGGCAGATGTATATTTAATGGAGACCAATCAACACAGTGCAAAATCCAAAGTCAGGCACACAAGTCCATACAAGTTCATTCTGGGTCTGAACGAAACCGGAGGCACCTTGTACCTCGCATATCCATCGATCTCCAAGTACGTCTGGATGATCACCAACTGATTCCCTCCTCTTGGGTGTACAGCCCAATCAAGATCATTAGTAATCACCCAAACGATGTGAAGATCTCCATCTTCGACCACCGTCTTCATCCTCGAAACACCGTCGAATCAGTTATTTAGAATGGGATAAACCCAGTCTTTCTGAATAACTCGCGTATATAATTGTAACACCCCGCATTTTTAATATAATTAAAAACAAAATAAAATATATGAATATATGCTTAGTGTTAGCCCACTTTGTGAACTGGGCAACACAAAGTCATGATGTGAAATATTGAAGAGCTTGAAAAACACTGAAGTGGGTCGGATCGGAGCAGTGTTGCGGTTCGGATCGGATAAAATCTGCTATTCGGATCGGTGAACTATTGCTATTGGAACTAGAGAGGCACAACTATTCGGATCGGAAGGCAGTCTACTTCCAGTCGGATCGGAAAGCCACCCAATTGCTACAGAGATAGATCGGAGCGGAGCGGAGCAGAGTAAAAAGAAGAGAGAATTGGTCCTTAGTTAATCCTGGTCGGATCGGAGATACCGATCCGAACCCCTTGAGCCCACTCTTCCGATCCGAACCCATTTTCCACGTCACTCCCCTGCATGAGCACCTGGTTATTCGGATCGGCTATGACCAGTTCCTGCCCACAACGTCCACTACTCTGATGCGTTGTCAACATAGAAATCCATCCGAACCCGAGGCTGATGGGATGGATGACACGTGGCTCCGATCCGGATCGGGTTCTGAGCAAATTCTCACCTATAAATACCCCGTCTGGAGACAAAGAAAAGGATCTTTTTTCTGGCACTTTGAGAGTTCAACCACCTTCATAACCCGAATTCCAGCACTCCCGAAAAATCCAAATCTTCTTTCATTATTTGTTTTTTGTAACACCCCGTATGTTGAAATAACTTATTATAATATAAATCAGGGCAGAATTAAATTCTAAAATCTGAATCAGGGGAAACGGGCCGTGCCATTGCGTTCGTCTCGGAAAAATACGCAGAATAGAGTCCGAAATTTTGTAAATCGGAGTCCGTATGACCCAGTTAAGGCCCAAAGAAGTTTTTAGAAAATTCAAAGTTAAAAACAGATTTAAAATTCAGTTCTAAAACAGGATTGGAGCCAAAAGCGGAGGTGGCGGGAAAGTTCCCGCCTAGCCCCGTGTCGACAGGCATGTCGACAGGGGTGTCGACAGCCCTGTCGATAGGGGTGTCGACACAGGGTGTCGGCCCTGTTGATCTGGGTGCACCAGATCTGGTTTTTGGTTGAGTCTTGGGCTGTGTTCTAGAGATTTCCGAAATCTAATGGTCCTAATCTAATTTCGGGCTAATCCTATGGTCCTAAAACACCTAACTAATCTATATATACACCCTAATACCCCCTAATCCTTACTAAAAATAGATCTAAGGCCATTATGCCACCACTTTGAAACTTGAAGGAGCCTCCATCAAAATTAGAGAAGGGATAGCATTCCAAATCAACTTCTAGCCTCTTAATCTTCTTCATTAGTTTGCTAATCTTGGTTTTGGTGAGCTTCTATCCCCTTAATAATCAATTGTTAAATTGATTAAGATAGGATATGATGATGTATGGCTAGGTTTTTGGATCAATGTGTTTATGCAAGCTTAGTATAGTGTATGTTATGTGTTTTGCAAGTTATATGCTATATGTCATGCAAGTTTAGTGTATGTGTTCATGACATCTTTATGCAAGCTTAATGTTATGTAGTCACGACATCTTTATGCAAGTTTGGTGCTATGTTTCATGATGCTTATGATGCAAAACACTAAGTTGAACATTGATCTATTATGCAACATGCTTATGCAAGTTATGTGTATGCTTAAATGCAAGTTTAACATGTTATGCAAGTTATGCATGCTTATGCAAGTTATGTGAATGCCTATGCAAGTTATGTGTATGCTTATATGCAAGTTTAACATGTTATGCAAGTTATGCATGCTTATGCAAGTTATGTGAATGCCTATGCAAGTTATGTGTATGCTTATATGCAAGTTTAACATGTTATGCAAGTTATGCATGCTTATGCAAGTTATGTGAATGCTTATGCAAGTTATGTGTATGCTTATATGCAAGTTCAACATGTTATGCAAGTTATGTGTATGCTTATATGCAAGTTTAACATGTTATGCAAGTTATGTGAATGCTTATATGCAAGTTTAACATGTTATGCAAGTTATGTGAATGCTTATATGCAAGTTCAACATGTTATGCAAGATATTTGTATGATAATATGCAAGTTCATATGCAACATGTTATGCAAGATATGTGTATGATAATATGCAAGTTCATATGCAACATGTTATGCAAGTCATGTGTATGATAATATGCAAGTTTGGGTTAAATGTAGTTAGGTTAATATATGCTCATATATGCAAGTTGACATCCTCTTAACCCATGACAAAGTTATATGCTAAGATGTGGTTACACCCATGATATTTGTGATGAATCTTCCCTTTATTATGTCATGAAATGAGAACGATTTACGTGGGGAACGATGGGGTTAAAAATGCATATTAACAAAATAAAATGAATGAACATAAGTGGGAATTTACCTATTGAGTTAGGTCTACCCCATGGGAATTTACCTATTGAGTTAGGTCTACCCATGCTATGGAATTGGGAATTTACCTATTCGGTTAGGTCTACCCATATTCTTTAAATTTGATATTAATTAGGGATAATTAATATGGGGGTGATTAATTAGGTGTAATTAATCGACAAAGACACGAGGTTGGACTCATTTGTAGTGTAAAACTGCCCGGACCCTACCGGCTTAACCAGTTGCTACAAATGTCAGCCCAATGTGAGAGGTCTTAGTCATAAACTAAATACGTGATTAAAGTAAAGACACGAGGTTAGACTCTGTTATGACGTAAAACTGCCCGGACCCTACCGGCTTAACCAGGTAGTCATAAAAGCCAGTCTAATGTGGGAGGTCTTTATGGGAGATCACGGTCTTAATTAATTAAGAAACACTTAACCATATTAGCATGTAGTGGGACATGAGGGGTTAAGTGGGTGCCTTGGGTGGCAGGTGGAATCTAGTGGGTTGCCTTGGGTGGCAATAGAAAATACGATTAGAATACTTAACCAAGTGAAACATGTAATTAAACATGATTAAAGGGTTAAGTGGGGTACACTAGATAAGTGACAAGCTTAGGTGGGTAGCTTGTGGGGGCCCATTTCAACCAGTAACCCATTTGTATCTTTGTGGGCTCGACCCATGTCGAGGACGGGACACGCGTACTGGGCTTGATTATAAGAGGCCAAAACGGGTTAGCGGTGGCAACGCAAGTCCAACGGGTTTCATATGCGTGTGTGGGCCCGGGCTGGTAGATAAGCCGTTGTTGCATCGTGTAGGTATAAGCCGTGCACCGTTGATAGTATTGGGTTGCCACTTTAGGGGAGTGATACACCCCACTGTGGGACCAGCACGGGTATCTACGTTAGGGAGCCGATCGCTTGGGGAGTAGTGGGGTACACCTAGTGGAGATAGGGGCAGACGGCACCTATGTGGTCAGCTAGGGGTACATGAAACTACTAGTTATATCTTTCTTTTAAGTCCTTGGGTGGGATCAATCTTTGAGTAGGAATGACTGGTGTGGTGCAGTTAGTAAGTATCCTTGGGTGGGTAGATGCGTCTTTACGGTTATCTTAGTTCATCCTATGTTTGTTGGCTACTTAGTGTAGTCATTATCCCCAAAGGTACCGTACCGAGTTCATATCATACCCTAATTACTTTAATAATTGTATTGTTAAGGTTATAGGGCTCACTCAGGCTTATGTCTGACCCCGTTGTTTTTATCTTTTTCCCCTCAGGTCCTCGGGTTGGGCCTAGTGCTAGTGGGCCTTGATCAGTTTGCTTTATCTATCTCTTGGAGCTTGGACCGTAGATGTAAAGCTCAGCTTATCTTATCTTTTCTTCTATGGCTATTAGTTATGTAGTGGGATTATGTACTTTTATTTTATCAGGATGGATATTTTGTACTTGACTCTTGTTATGGTTTTGTGATGTAACCAAACATGTTTTACTTTCCGCTGCTATGAAATGATGTTTAAATTTTCAAGTATCACTTATATCTGTCTTGTTGTAATTTTACTGTTCTATATTCACTAAAAATACTCCACCGATGCTATGGCATTCCCTTAATGAGTGACCATTGCGGGTGTGGGGTGTTACACGTGGTATCAGAGCAAAGGTTACCGGAACAGATAAAATTTTTAGAAAACTATTTTTCTAAAAACATTTTTGGAAGAGATATTTTCAAAAAAACATGTCTTTTAAGAGAAAAGTTTTTGAAAGAAAAGCATAATCCCCAATAGCCATATCTTTATCCTTCGAATTCTCCGTTTTGAATCTTTCCTTTTTCGTTTCAGCATGGCTGAGGATCTTAACTTTCCGGAGGGTGTGACGGTACCAGTATGGTATAGGAGATTGATGGAGGCTAGGGCCACCACTGCGGGTCCAGCAAATGTTCCTCCACCAACCGTAGCACCCGATCTTCCTCCTCCCCCTCCTCCTCGCACGGATACTTTTGCTAAAACTTGCAAGGAATTTAAAGCTGTGGGAGGGAAACCTTTTCAAGGATCTGAAACTTTTGTGGAGGCTAGAGGTTGGCTTAAGGAGGTGGAAGAGTTGATAGATATCTTTGAGATGGAAGAAGGAAAGAAAGTCAAGTTAGCTGCTTGGTTAATGAAAGGAGAGGCCTCATTCTGGTGGGAGGTCACTAATGGAGAGCGCCCCGTTGACTCTTGGGCGGATTTCAGGCAAAGATTTGTGGCAAAGTTTCTCTCAAGGGCAGAGGAAAACTTGTATATGGAAAGATTCTTGACTCTAAAGCAAGGAAATCTCTCAGTGAAGGAATATGTCAACAAGTTTAATCAATTGGCAAGGTTTGGCCTAGACATGGTGAATACACCGGAGAAGAAGGCTTTGAGGTTCGTGAAAGGCTTGAATGAACCGATGCATGGGTTGGCTATGACTCATATCCCTATGGGGGCCACATTTGAGAAGCTAGTTGACATGGCACTCATGCATGAAGAAGAGAAGGGTCCCAATGCCAATAAGGCACCCGAGAAGAAGGGAGATCAAAAGAGACCTCAGCAACAACAGCAAAACAAAGGTGGGAAAGGCAATGGTGGCAAGGGCAAGAAGAAGAAGTGTTTCAATTGTGGGACACCTGGCCACCTAAGCAAGGATTGTCGCAAGAAGAAGAAGACTGGCTGCTTCCACTGTGGCGAAGCGGGGCATCTAGTGAAAGACTGTCCTAAGAAAGGGCAAAGGACGGGGTCTACCTCAGGAGGACAGGTGCAAGCTCTTATGGCACCGGGTCAGGCTAGGGGGCAAGTACAGGCTCTCGCGGTTCCACCGATTCAGGAAAGAGGTAGAACTATTTCCGTTGAAAGTCTGGTTTTTCTATTTGATCATCCTGTCCGTACATTGTTTGATTCAGGCGCATCGCATTCATTTATCTCATCATCATTAGTTGAGTCACTGCACTTAGACACCAGTCTTGTAGATGATCCCTTGGTTGTTTCAAACCCAATTGGGGGCTCCACTTATTTGTCCATGATATGTTTGGGTTTGAAGATTTCTATACTTAGCATTGAGTTTAGATGTGATGCTTTTGTGTTGGGCTTCACGGGCTATGGGTTGATTTTGGGCATGGACTGGTTATCCAGTAATGGTGCTGTTCTTGATTGCGAAAGGAGAGTTGTTAGGCTCATGACCCGCTTGGGTAACACTCTGGAGATCTCTTGTAATCCCATGGATTCTGTTATGCTAAGTTATCTTGAATCGCTTGACGCTTCGGTCGAGAGTTTGCAATCTGTTAGAGTGGTCCGGGAATACTCGGATGTGTTTGAGGAGGTGAAGGGCTTACCTCCGAAGCGGGAGATTGACTTCCGAATATATCTGGTGGATAATGCTAAACCTGTATCTTTACCAGTGCGCCACATGGCTCCTCGTGAGAGTAGGGAACTGCATAAGCAAGTAGGGGAGTTGCTTGAGAAGGGGTTCATAAGACGAAGTATATCGGAGTGGGGTGCTCCAGTAGTTTTTGCTACGAAGGCGGATGGGTCCTTCAGACTTTGTGTAGACTATAGAGAACTCAACAAGCTCATAAAGAAGAATAGACACCCATTGCCGAGGATTGATGATCTTTTCGATCAGTTGGTTGGTGCTTCAGTATTTTCTCAGTTGGACTTAGCCACGGGGTTTCATCAGTTGAGGGTGGCTGAGGATAGCATAGACAAGACTGCCTTTAGGACTCCGGATGGTTTCTATGAGTGGCTGGTGATGCCATTTGGGTTGACGAACGCCCCTGCATACTTTGTTGATTTGATGAGTAGGGTGTTCAGGGAGTTCCTTAATAAATTCGTGGTGGTCTTTGTGGACGATATCTTAGTATTTTCTAAGAGTGAAGAAGAGCATGCCCTACATCTTGGGGAGGTATTGAAGACTCTTCGAGCACATAGCCTTAAGGCTAAATTCTCTAAATGTCACTTCTGGAGGAGGGAATTGCGGTTCTTGGGGCACGTGGTCTCCAAGGAGGGGATAGCTGTGGATCCCGCGAAGGTAGTATCAATACAAGATTGGAAGGTTCCGAAGAATGCTACCGAAGTAAAAAGTTTCTTAGGGTTGGCGAGTTATTATAGGAAGTTTATTAAAGACTTCGCGAAGATATCAGCCCCATTAACCCGCTTAACGAAGAAGAATCTTGTTTTCGCATGGGACGTAGATTATGATGATGCGTTCCAACGGTTAAAGAGAGCTTTAACCACTGCTCTAGTTTTAGTGTTGCCAGATGGGAGCAAGCCATTTGTTGTCTATACCGATGCTTGTGGGACAGGACTTGGCGTAGTCTTAATGCAAGAGGGAAGGGTAATAGCCTATGGTGGAAGGCAGTTGAGAGTGCATGAGAAAAATTACCCTACCCATGATTTAGAGTTGGCCGCTATTGTTTTTGCGCTTAAGATTTGGCGCCATTATCTTCTTGGTGAGAGATTCGAATTGTTCACTGACCACAAATCATTGAAGTACTTGTTTTCTCAGAAGGATTTGAATTTGAGACAGCAAAGGTGGATGGAGTTCTTAGCATCCTATGATTTCGAGATAGCGTATACCCCTGGCAAGGGTAACGTGGTGGCGGACGCCTTGAGCAGAAAAAGGTTGTCCTTGAGTCCATTGTTCGTGGAACAACGAAGCTTGGAATTTATCTCGATGTTTGATTTCAGACCTTCCATTGATTATGTACCCGGTTTACTAGCATCCTTGGAGGTCAGACCTACTCTTCTGGGGCGGATTAGAGAACCACAGAGGGACGACCCACAGTTGGTTGAGTTGGTGGAGAAGCTCATAAGGGGGGAGTCGTCCAGCCATTTGGGTAGGTACACCCTAGACGATAGGGGGTGCTTGCGTAGAGACGGTAGACTTTGTGTACCGCAAGACGAGGGTTTGAGGAAGGTTATTCTTGATGATGCACACCGTTCTAGGATGACCATTCATCCCGGTGGGGACAAGATGTACCAAGACATGAAGCGAGTTTTCTTTTGGGCCGGTATGAAGAAGGATGTGGCCGAGTATGTCGCTAGATGCTTGGTGTGCCAACAAGTAAAAGCAGAGCAAAAGAAGCCCGGCGGGTTGCTTCATCCGTTGGAAGTTCCGATATGGAAGTGGGATAGTGTCTCGATGGATTTCGTTGATGGGTTACCGGGATCGAGGAAGGGTAATACGGGAATTTGGGTTGTGGTAGACAGACTTACTAAGAGCGCCCATTTCATACCCGTGAAGAGTAAGAGGACTGCTCTATGGCTAGCTTCAGTCTACATTCGAGAGATAGTTCGGTTGCATGGTGTACCTTCTAGCATAGTGAGCGATCGAGATCCTATCTTCACTAGCGAGTTTTGGAAGAGTTTGCAAGAGGCGGTAGGAACTTGGTTGTGTTTGAGTACCGCATATCACCCTCAGACGGACGGTCAGACCGAGAGGGTGAACCGTGTTTTGGAAGACCTTTTGAGGCTTTGTATCTTAGACTTTGGAGGTACATGGGAAGAGCACCTTCCATTGGTGGAGTTTGCATATAACAACAGCTTTCAGTCTAGTATTGGCATGGCACCTTTTGAAGCTCTTTATGGAAGGCCTTGTCGATCACCTACATGTTGGTGGGAATCTACGGATAAGATCTTGCTAGGGCCCGATATGGTTAGAGAGACTTAGGAGAAGGTTGATTTGATTCGAAAAAGGATGAAAGCGGCACAAGGCAGACAGAAATCTTATGCGAATAAGAGGAGGACTGATCTTGAGTTTGAAGTGGGGGACATGGTTTTTGTCAAAGTGTCTCCATTACGGAATGTGGTTCGCTTTGGATCCGTGGGGAAGTTAGCACCGAGGTTTGTAGGACCGTTTCCTGTTAAGGAAAGGATTGGACGGATGGCATATAGAGTGGAGTTGCCTGAGAGACTTAGTGGTGTACATGATGTATTCCATGTGTCACATTTAAGGAAGTGCCTACATGAGACCGCAAAAGTGGTAGAGCCGAGCTTGCTTAGAGAAGTGGAAGTAGAGCATGATGCTACGATTCGACGAGCTCCTACTCGCATCCTTGGGTCAGAGACTAGGAAGTTGAGAAACAGAGAGGTTCAACTTGTCAAAGTACAATGGGGAGAAGATGAGAGCAACACAACTTGGGAGACGGAAGCGAAGATGCGTTCATTGTACCCATTTCTTTTTGAGGGTATGTCTTTACTTCCTCCTCTATCGTTGTCTAGTACTTATCTTATCTTTAATATGTCCTCTCGTTAGTACTGTTTGACCTTTAGATAGGGTAAACCTATGGTTGAAACATGTGTTTGAGACATGTTATGATTGATGGATGCAAGTGGATGCAAGTGTTTGCTAGTGGTTGCTCGTGGATGCATATACACACACTCTAGGCACTAGATCGACTCAGTCACTTCATATTGCATATTGCATAAAATTGTGTGTAGGAAGCTATATTTATGGATGTATAATGATTATGTTATCATATGGATGATGCATTTTGGTGAATGATTGTGCACTCATGTATATATTGTATGTGTCGATAGGGTTCTCTCGCATACATATTGGATGCATGACACTATCATGGTTTGCATTAAGGAGGTCAACTGAACCAGTAGACCGCATGATTTTGCATTAGATAGGGAACATATACACACACTTTTTGCATATGTTCATACAGCATTAGAAACTTTAAGGACAATGGATGCCAGTGTTTGATGGTTTAGTAGATGGTTGTTTGGTTGGTAGGATACGTTCTTCTTGACTTAGAGATTTCGGGGACGAAATCCTTTAAGTAGGGGAGAATGTAACACCCCATATGTTGAAATAACTTATTATAATATAAATCAGGGCAGAATTAAATTCTAAAATCTGAATCAGGGGAAACGGGCCGTGCCATTGCGTACGTCTCGGAAAAATACGCAGAATAGAGTCCGAAATTTTGTAAATCGGAGTCCGTAAGACCCAGTTAAGGCCCAAAGAAGTTTTTAGAAAATTCAAAGTTAAAAACAGATTTAAAATTCAGTTCTAAAACAGGATTGGAGCCAAAAGCGGAGGTGGCGGGAAAGTTCCCGCCTAGCCCCGTGTCGACAGGCATGTCGACAGGGGTGTCGACAGCCCTGTCGACAGGGGCGTCGACACAGGGTGTCGGCCCTGTTGATCTGGGTGCACCAGATCTGGTTTTTGGTTGAGTCTTGGGCTGTGTTCTAGAGATTTCCAAAATCTGATGGTCCTAATCTAATTTAGGGCTAATCCTATGGTCCTAAAACACCTAACTAATCTATATATACACCCTAATACCCCCCTAATCCTTACTAAAAATAGATCTAAGGCCATTATGCCACCACTTTGAAACTTGAAGGAGCCTCCATCAAAATTAGAGAAGGGATAGCATTCCAAATCAACTTCTAGCCTCTTAATCTTCTTCATTAGTTTGCTAATCTTGGTTTTGGTGAGCTTCTATCCCCTTAATAATCAATTGTTAAATTGATTAAGATAGGATATGATGATGTATGGCTAGGTTTGTGGATCAATGTGTTTATGCAAGCTTAGTATAGTGTATGTTATGTGTTTTGCAAGTTATATGCTATATGTCATGCAAGTTTAGTGTATGTGTTCATGACATCTTTATGCAAGCTTAATGTTATGTAGTCACGACATCTTTATGCAAGTTTGGTGCTATGTTTCATGATGCTTATGATGCAAAACACTAAGTTGAACATTGATCTATTATGCAACATGCTTGTGCAAGTTATGTGTATGCTTAAATGCAAGTTTAACATGTTATGCAAGTTATGCATGCTTATGCAAGTTATGTGAATGCCTATGCAAGTTATGTGTATGCTTATATGCAAGTTTAACATGTTATGCAAGTTATGCATGCTTATGCAAGTTATGTGAATGCCTATGCAAGTTATGTGTATGCTTATATGCAAGTTTAACATGTTATGCAAGTTATGCATGCTTATGCAAGTTATGTGAATGCTTATGCAAGTTATGTGTATGCTTATATGCAAGTTCAACATGTTATGCAAGTTATGCATGCTTATGCAAGTTATGTGTATGCTTATATGCAAGTTTAACATGTTATGCAAGTTATGTGAATGCTTATATGCAAGTTTAACATGTTATGCAAGTTATGTGAATGCTTATATGCAAGTTCAACATGTTATGCAAGATATGTGTATGATAATATGCAAGTTCATATGCAACATGTTATGCAAGATATGTGTATGATAATATGCAAGTTCATATGCAACATGTTATGCAAGTCATGTGTATGATAATATGCAAGTTTGGGTTAAATGTAGTTGGGTTAATATATGCTCATATATGCAAGTTGACATCCTCTTAACCCATGACAAAGTTATATGCTAAGATGTGGTTACACCCATGATATTTGTGATGAATCTTCCCTTTATTATGTCATGAAATGAGAACGATTTACGTGGGGAACGATGGGGTTAAAAATGCATATTAACAAAATAAAACGAATGAACATAAGTGGGAATTTACCTATTGAGTTAGGTTTACCCCATGGGAATTTACCTATTGAGTTAGGTCTACCCATGCTATGGAATTGGGAATTTACCTATTCGGTTAGGTCTACCCATATTCTTTAAATTTGATATTAATTAGGGATAATTAATATGAGGGCGATTAATTAGGTGTAATTAATCGACAAAGACACGAGGTTGGACTCATTTGTAGTGTAAAACTGCCCGGACCCTACCGGCTTAACCAGTTGCTACAAATGTCAGCTCAATGTGAGAGGTCTTAGTCATAAACTAAATACGTGATTAAAGTAAAGACACGAGGTTAGACTCTGTTATGACGTAAAACTGCCCGGACCCTACCGGCTTAACCAGGTAGTCATAAAAGCCAGTCTAATGTGGGAGGTCTTTATGGGAGATCACGGTCTTAATTAATTAAGAAACACTTAACCATATTAGCATGTAGTGGGACATGAGGGGTTAAGTGGGTGCCTTGGGTGGCAGGTGGAATCTAGTGGGTTGCCTTGGGTGGCAATAGAAAATACGATTAGAATACTTAACCAAGTGAAACATGTAATTAAACATGATTAAAGGGTTAAGTGGGGTACACTAGATAAGTGACAAGCTTAGGTGGGTAGCTTGTGGGGGCCCATTTCAACCAGTAACCCATTTGTATCTTTGTGGGCTCGACCCATGTCGAGGACGGGACACGCGTACTGGGCTTGATTATAAGAGGCCAAAACGGGTTAGCGGTGGCAACGCAAGTCCAACGGGTTTCATATGCGTGTGTGGGCCCGGGCTGGTAGATAAGCCGTTGTTGCATCGTGTAGGTATAAGCCGTGCACCGTTGATAGTATTGGGTTGCCACTTTAGGGGAGTGATACACCCCACTGTGGGACCAGCATGGGTATCTACGTTAGGGAGCCGATCGCTTGGGGAGTAGTGGGGTACACCTAGTGGAGATAGGGGCAGACGGCACCTATGTGGTCAGCTAGGGGTGCATGAAACTACTAGTTATATCTTTCTTTTAAGTCCTTGGGTGGGATCAATCTTTGAGTAGGAATGACTGGTGTGGTGCAGTTAGTAATTATCCTTGGGTGGGTAGATGCGTCTTTACGTTTATCTTAGTTCATCCTATGTTTGTTGGCTACTTAGTGTAGTCATTATCCCCAAAGGTACCGTACCGAGTTCATATCATACCCTAATTACTTTAATAATTGTATTGTTAAGGTTATAGGGCTCACTCAGGCTTATGTCTGACCCCGTTGTTTTTATCTTTTTCCCCTCAGGTCCTCAGGTTTGGCCTAGTGCTAGTGGGCCCTGATCAGTTTGCTTTATCTATCTCTTGGAGCTTGGACCGTAGATGTAAAGCTCAGCTTATCTTATCTTTTCTTCTATGGCTATTAGTTATGTAGTGGGATTATGTACTTTTATTTTATCAGGATGGATATTTTTTACTTGACTCTTGTTATGGTTTTGTGATGTAACCAAACATGTTTTACTTTCCGCTGCTATGAAATGATGTTTAAATTTTCAAGTATCACTTATATCTGTCTTGTTGTAATTTTACTGTTCTATATTCACTAAAAATACTCCACCGATGCTATGGCATTCCCTTAATGAGTGACCATTGCGGGTGTGGGGTGTTACATTTTTAGACAATTGAGTGATTGTAAGTGAGTTGTGAGATAAATCAAGTGAACATTTCATTGTACTTGCAACTAAATCAGTGAAAATAGTGAAAGACAAGTGGACGTAGGCATTTCTTCGCCGAACCACTATAAATCCTGTGTGTTCTTTCATATTTTTGATTTCATTTCATTCTGCTTTTAATCAATTTGGGTGTTAGAACCACTTTTTGGTCTAACATTTTGGTGCTTTCACTGAGAACTCATCTGAATTCTTTGTTTTTCGGGATTATCGTTCTACTTTTTGGACCGTTGAGTTCAAAGAAGTTAATCCTCAAGTTTCAACGACCTTGGATATTTGTTGAAGTGATTGTCGAAGAATCATGGCCAAAGGAAAAGGCAAAGAAGTTCAATCTGGTCGAGGAAATGGAGCTGGCGAAGATCAGCAAAATGCGGTTGTAACAAGGTCTCGTGGGCAGAGTTCAGCAGCAGGACGAACCGATGCAGGAAATCCGAACCGCATCCAGGGGGAGAGCTCCGATCCGATCCGGGTAGGGGATTCTGAAGCAGTGCATTCCCCTAATCTGAACCGACCCGAGCAGCTTGCCATGTACCGACCCGACCAGGCTCCCCAGCTCCGAACCGACCCGATCTCCCATCTCCGATCTGATCCGACTCTTTGTGATATTGGAACCTCTACTCGAGTCCCTACAAATGCTCCGATTCTAGCAACCAGGGTCAGTGATCAGGTCAATCCATCTGCGCCCATTACTCAAGGAGATTTCTCGCGCTTACTTGACATGCTTGAGAGTACTAGGGAGGCTATGAAAGTCCAGGAGCGCACTAATCTCATGATGCAGGAAAATATGAGGGCTCATGAGCAGGGAGATTAGCGAACTACTTCGACAGAGAACCCCGTCACCGATTCGTCACACACCAGTGGATCAGTCTTCATCTTCCGAGGAAGAGCGGCCCCGTGAACGAAGGCCGCTCGAACGACCTCAGAATGTGGAGCAGCTGACATTCGGATCTTTGGGGTCTCGCGAGGATATTGCACGAGCACTAGGAAACAATGATCCCACTCGGGGGCAAAGGCTCCAGTCCCCTCCTCCCGAGATCGACCGGGAGCGTAGGGAACGGAATAGAGCAGAAGCAGCTCGAAGAAGAAGGGCATCTCTTGAACAAGAGCTCAGAAGGAACTCGGATACTAGGGCCAGGGAACCTGAACGGCCCCTAACTAATGCTGATGTACAGGCAATGGTGCGCCAGATCATGTCCGAGAGCCGGAACTATACAAATGAAGATTATGGCATTGAGCGAAGCCATACTCCTTTCACCGACGATATCCTCGACTTCCAGTTTCCCCGGCGTTTTAACCTGCCACAGATGGACAAGTACAACGGGAGAACTGATCCGGGACAGCATTTGATGCGATACTCGTGGCTCATGAATGCTGCTGCTGCCCCTGATGAAGTGAAGTGTAAAGCATTCCCGGTCTATTTAGAAGATGTGGCGCTGTTCTAGTTTACCCGACTTCCCCCTCGTTCGATTTCGAATTACAGGGAACTGAGCGAACGTTTTATGAATCAGTTCCGAATCCATACCCGAAAGTCTAAAAGTGTTATTGAATTATCGAGAATTAAGC
This sequence comes from Allium sativum, assembly GCA_030737875.1. Classification (NCBI taxonomy): domain Eukaryota; kingdom Viridiplantae; phylum Streptophyta; class Magnoliopsida; order Asparagales; family Amaryllidaceae; genus Allium; species Allium sativum. The sequence continues at coordinate 15,073 of JASFAX010002064.1, forward strand.
AGGCGCCAGGAGAGTCTTTGAGGTTGTATCTTGACCGTTTTAACTTAGCTGTGACTGAAGTTAGTGACCCTCATGAGCCCACCATTCTGATGGCATTAAAAGAAGGAGTCGATCCTGAATCCGAGTTCGGGGATTACCTTTCTGGGAAGACACCCTCCACAAGAGAGATATTCTATGATAAAGCCGATATTTATTTAAGATGAGAGGAGGCCAGGGAAAACCGAAAGAGAAAGTCTGAAGCGGCTTCAAAAGAAAATGTGCAGTGTAACGTTGCCATGAAGCAGTCTGGGGAAAGTTCCGGAAAGGTTGAAGTAAATGTGGGAAACAAGGGTGGAAACAACAATGCTGGAAACGGGGGCAACAACAATAACCGTAATGCGAACGGTAATAGAAGAAATAGAAATAGGGGAAGTGATCCTAACAAAAGACCCCGATTCCAGACCTACGAGAATTATACACATTGAACGACACCCTGGAGAATATTTACCTGGATACGTACAACGTTTTGCAATATAAAAGACCGCCACCTCGTGACTCGACAGAGAAAGAAATGGCGACTGGGAAGTTTTGTTTGTTTCATGGAACTCATGGGCATTCAACCAATGAATGTCGGCATTTGAGAGATTTGATTGAGAAGCTGCTGCGTGAAGGGAAGTTGGATGAATACATGGTTGCCCCAAGGGACAGGGGGCAAGGAGAGTAGGCTCCAAAACAGATTCTACCTACTCCCAAGCCTACAGCGCAGCAGAAAGGTAAAGGAATTGTTATCAACTCCATAGTGGGTGGATCTCACTCGGAAATTCGTAGTTTCAGAGCGATGGATCAATATGTAAATGCTGCCAAGCACATAGATGTGAATGAAGGTGATGATTGGGAAGATATCACCCCCATAAAACAACAGAAGACCATGTTTGACGAAGTGGTATTCCGCAGCAGAGATAATACTGGGATCCAATCGCCCACTGATGACCCGTTGGTCATTACTACCACCATTGGGCCGGCCTTGGTTCATAAGGTGTTAGTAGACAACGGAAGTTCCGTCAATATTTTGTTTAAAAAGTCATTCGATCAAATGAAGCTAGAATCTGAGGACTTGAAGCCATGTGAAGGATGGATCAGAGGCTTCAACGGGGCGTCAACAGCTCCCATGGGATACATAGAATTTCCCGTGACCTTGGGGCAAGGAGAACGCAGAAGAGTGCAGATTCTTCAGTTCGTAGTATTGGACGTAGATTCGCCTTATAATGCATTTTTGGGGAGGCCTGCCCTTGCTGAGTTTAGAGCTTGTATCGCCCCTTGGTGTTTATTTCTTAAGTTCCCAACCGAAGCCGGAACTGGAGTAATGAGAGGGGATCAAGTTTCCGGACGGGCCTGCTATGTTGCCGAATTAAAGATGTTGATGAAAGGACTTAACATCGAGAGTAAAGATGCCTCGCCTCCCCCAAAGAGGGGCTCGGCGTAGCAATTAGAGAAATCGACCCCGAAGGAGTTGCCCAAAGGAACGCCTGAAGACCTGGATCCCAGAAAAGACGAGGAAGCAGAGACTAAAAATGCAACTCCTAATGAAGCGACAGTGGAAATTCCCATTGATGAAGCTGATCCAACAAAAGTTTTGAAGATTGGTTCTCAATTGGATCCACGTCGAGCCAAAGAACTAATAGACTTCTTGAAGGCAAACTTGGACGTGTTTGCCTGGACCCACGCTGACATGTGTGGGATATCGCCGTCCATTATAAGTCACAAATTAAATGTAAACCCGAAACATCCGTCTGTGAAGCAAAAGAGGCGTATGCTGGGCCGAGAGAGGTCGGCTGCTCTCAAAGAGGAAGTGGAGAAGCTGAAGCTGAATGGATTTATTCGAGATTCGACATATCCCGACTGGATATCGAATCCTATCTTGGTAAAGAAGCCGAATGGAAAGTGGCGGACTTGCATTGATTTTTCATATTTGAACAAAGCTTGCCCAAAAGATAGTTTCCCACTTCCCAGGATTGACCAGCTTGTAGATTCGACAGCAGGTCATGAACTTCTCTCTTTCATGGATGCATATTCTGGGTACAACCAAATTCCTATGCATGTGCCAGACCAAGAACATACGAGCTTCATTACGAATTTGGGACTATATTGTTATGTCGTAATGCCATTCGGATTGAAAAACGCCGGAGCCACTTATCAGCGCTTGGTGAAAAAAATGTTTTATAATCAAATAGGGAAGACCATGGAAGTTTACGTGGATGATATGCTTGTCAAGTCGAAACAGTCCTCCAGCCATACGCAAGACTTGGCGGAAATGTTTGGTATCCTGCGAAAGTATCGGATGAAGTTGAATCCTCTGAAATGCTCATTTGGAGTGGCATCGGGAAAGTTCCTAGGCTTCATTGTGAGCTCCCGAGGAATTGAAATCAATCCTAGCCAGATAGCAGCGATTAGAAACAATGAAGAGCCGAGGAGAATTAAAGATGTCCAAAGTCTTGCAGGGAAAGTAGCTGCGCTGAGTAGATTCATCTCCAAAGCTACAGACAAATGCGTTCCGTTTTTTGATTTGATTAAAAGGGGAAAGAAAAACTTTGAATGGACTCCTGACTATGTCGAGGCCTTTCGAAATTTATTGGAACTGCTAGAGAAACCGCCAATTTTGTCAAAGCCAGTGGATCATGAAGAATTGTTTTGTTTACTTGGCAGTCTCGGCTCACGCCGTTAGCACAGCTCTGGTACGAGAAGAAGACAAAGTACAAAGGCCAGTGTATTATGTAAGCAAGAAATTAGCAGCGGCAGAGAGCAACTACCCAAAGATTGAGAAGCTCGCTTACAGCCTCCTAATCGCATCCCGAAAACTTCGTCACTATTTCCAAGCTCATCCAATAACCATATACACCGACCAGCCCTTGAGGCAGGTGTTGCAGAGACCCGAAGCATCGGGAATGTTGGTCAAATGGAATATAGAATTAAGCCAATTTGATTTAAATTTTCAACCACGAAAGTCGATCAGGGGGCAAGCTCTGGCAGACTTCATTGCGGAGTTCACCATCCCAGAGGAGGAAGTAATTGATGACAGAGTGGTTAAGTTCGAGGATGAGTTGAAGATAGATCCGTGGAAGCTATACACAGACGGAGCTAAGAATGACCGAAGGTCCGGAGCTGGAATCGTCTTAGTCACTCCTGAAGGACGGTCGTTATACTACGCTCTACGATTAAAATTCTCGGCGACTAACAACGACTCCGAATACGAAGCCCTGATTGTCGGGCTGAAGCTTGCTAAAGACCTCGGAATAAAAATGTTGGACATATTATGTGACTCTAAAATTGTTGTTTGCCAAGTGCGAGAGGAATTTGTGTCTCGGGGACCTCGACTTATCGCCTACCTCAGGAAAGTGAGAGAGCTATTGAGTAGCTTAGAGCGGTACAATATAACACACATCCCAAAAGCCGAAAACCAGAAGGCGGATAGGCTGGTGAAGCTGGCTAGTTCCGACAATCCAGAAGAGACTGAAATAATCCCAATTGAAACGTTGGAATCCCCAAGCTTTGAGTCGATGGAAGTTGAGTTCGCTTTCGAAGCGGAACCGGAAAAGGAGTCATGGATGACCCCAATTAAGAACTTCCTTAAGAATGGGACACTCCCATCAAAGAAGAGTGAGAAAAGGGCCGTAGTTCGCAAGGCTACTAGATATGTCATGCAAGATGATACTCTTTGTAGGCAAGGATTTTCTATGCCCCTGTTACGATGTATAGCACACGACGACATCAAGCGTGTACAAAGAGAAGTACACGAAGGTGAGTGTGGAGATCATATAGGAGGTCAGACTTTAGCAAAAAAGATATTGCGATACGGATACTTCTGGCCCACAATTAATAAAGATGCAGCTGATTATTCACGACGCTGCGATAAGTGCCAGAGATTCGCCAAAATCCCCAGAGCACCGTCGACCCAACTTAAATCAATGGTGAGTCCCTTGGCCATTTGCCACGTGGGGAATTGATATTATTGGAGTTCTACCGATTGCTAAAGGAGGAGCGAAATATGCAATAGTGGCCGTGGACTACTTTACGAAGTGGGTGGAAGCTGAGCCCTTGACCAAAATCACGACAAGAAAGGTGATAAGTTTCGTGGTTAGAAATATTATATGCCGGTTCGGGATCCCAAGGACCATTATAACTGACAACGGAACCCAGTTTGATAGTACTGAATTCAGAAATTTCTGCCAGAAGTATAAGATCGACAAGCGATACACTGCGGTAGCTTATCCGCAGTCGAATGGGCAAGTTGAGGCAATAAACAAAGTAATAAAATCCATCCTCAAGAAACGATTAGAGCACACAAAGGCAAAATGGGTTGACGAATTGCCCTAGCTTTGTGGGCATATCGAACAACATTTAAGACAGCTACTGGTCACACCCCTTTCTCTCTCTCCTTTGGCTCAGAAGCAGTAATTCCAGTTGAACTGGAAGTTCCTTCCCACAGGGTGACGTATTATGACCCGATGACGAATCGAGCACTCTCACTTGAGTCTCTTGATGAAGTTGAAGAAAAAAGGGACGAAGCAGATTTGCGTGCGGCAAGACATCGACGTCAGATGGCACGCTATTACGACAAAAAAGTTCGCCTCAGGACTTTTGAACCAGGAGATTTGGTGCTAAAGAGAGTCTTTCCATCCCTTCCTCACCTCGGTCCAAAGTGGGAAGGGCCCTTTGTCATCCAACGGAAACTTGAAAAAGGAACCTTCAAGTTAACGACCGTAGATGGCGAAGAAGTCCCTAGAGCATGGAATGCCCAGCACTTAATGCGATATTTGGATTAGAAATGTTGTACTCTTTGTTATTTTTCTTAAGAACTCTGTAATAAGGCACGACTTGCCTTGGGAAAATCTGACGATATGAATAAAGGACTATAAAGTGGATGTAGGCTACGACTTAGCCGAACCACTATAAAAATATTGTGTGTTATTTACTGTTATGCATTATATATATACATTCATCGATTATTCTGTTGTGATTATGGAATACAGGATGATTCAAAACCTGAAAAGGTTGAAGACAGTTTAAACATAAGAAAAAGCACAACAACTATTTGTGCGACAAGACATAAAAGAATGAGAAAACGACATTCTTAACTCTAACTCTCTAGAGAGAGAGAGTATAAAAGCGTCTCCGACTGAGCGCTGAAAAAGAAATCCTTCCCCTAACTCTAACTCTCCAGAGAGAGAAAGAGTATAAAAGCGTCTCCGACTGAGTGCTGAGAAAGAGATCCTTTCCCGCTGAAAGACCGGGGAATGGATAGATTGCTGAGCTCGAACTCTAGCTCTCCAGAGGGAGAAGGAGCATAAAAGGACGGGAAGATGACGTCCTCTGAGGCATGAAGGTGCACCCAGACAAGGGACCGCCTCAGTAAGAACTCTAACCTGGGTATAAGATAGGAGAGTATAAAAGAAATGCCAGAAAAAACGACAGGCACTGACGACACAGGAAAATGCTATCCCGTCAGAAAATCGGGAGCATTCAGATTGCTTGATTAAGCATTAAATGATTTGTGAGAATTAGCTGGGGGCATATATGTATACGCATATTTCCTCCCCCTGTAACTTCATTTCATAACTATAGTAAGACATACATTTTTACATAAGTGCAGAACTACTGACAAACAGACATTGCAGAAAATGAATTATTTTTTATTTATTTATGAATGAATGAATTTGTACAGGAGAGTAGCTAAAAAAGAAGGTGCAAGAGTCGCTCTTGTAGCAACAATTGTTGATTCACTAACTGCTAAAACGACACAAGGCAATCCACTATTTAGATTTCGAGTGAGCCTTGGACTTCTTGGCGGCTTTCTCCGCATCCTTTGCTTCTTTCTCGGCCTCTGTCAAGATTCGTTTTGATTTCTTCTTTCCTGAGGATGCGGTGATGGAACCGGTAGACTTCTTCCCGGAGGGCGGAGCGCTGGAATCAAGAGAAGATTTTTTAGCGAGTTCCTCTGTAATAGATCTAGTTGAGAGCTTAACAACTAACCTTGACCCCGCATCCACAACTGCGAGGGGCTTGAGGGCTTCAGGGTCTAGTTCTTCGGCTTTTAATTGCAAGCGTTTGTCTTGATCAGCTTTCATTGCAGCCAAAGTAACATCATCGGCATTTTTTGACTCCCCGACTATTGCAACTTCTGGTTCCTCCTCATGACCTCCGTCACCACCATCATCCTTTAAAGCTGCTATCATTTCTTCATCATGGGGAGTGTCGGCCTTAGTCGGCTAACTTCCTTCTCCCAAGTCTATAGGAGAAGCATTGTCCTCCCCTCCTTTTGCCTTTTCCGTAGGCTCTACCCCAGCGGTGGCTCCCTGAGTCACATCTGTCTTTCCGGATGGCTCAATACGTATAGAATGAGAAGCAACAGTTATCAACTCAGGCGAAAACAATGGGTTTTTCATCGATTGCTCAATCACGTGGCGAAAGGTAGAAATAGCCTTGACAAATTGAGGAGAAAAGGTAGGGATACCTTCCGAAGACTTCTCAGCAGGGGTAACTGCGGTCTCTGATGCCATTTCAGGGATTGGAGATAGCAGAGTTGTTCGGGGGGATTCCCGGATTTTCAGGGTCATACCCCTCCACTTCCGAAGTCGCGGGGGAAGCAGAAGCGGAACCAGTCTCGGGAATGTTTTTCTGTTTAATCCTCCACTTCTCTTCTTCCATAGCCTCAGCAATGAGGCGGCGCCCTTGAGCTAGGCGTTCTGGCTCATCACCCCTTAAATATTTTTCCATTAGCTTATCCTCATCGATGGAATCGACTTTGAGCTCCTCTTTTTCCCACTCAACGATTTGATTCCATACTTGAACTAGAGTGGATTGGTAATCTTCGATCCAAGAAATGTTTTGGCGATGGATGATATGTGCGAAGAATTCAATCATTAATTCGCCAAAGCCCTGAATATCAGCCTCCGCCTCTGACAATTGTTTGCGGGCTTCCTCCGCAGATTTGATAGCACACACAACGTTGCCCTCCGCCAGGGCAGCTCTGTTCTCTGTCTCCAATAGCTTTGAAGCCAAGTCAGCATTCTTCTTTTCTAGTTCAGCATTCCTCTTTGCTAACTCGGCATTTTTCCGTTCGAGGTCAGTATAAGCAAGGCGCGTCTTAGCAGCTTCTGACTTAGCATCATCAGCTTGCTTTTTTAACTTAGAACACTCTTGAGTATGAGATTCCAGCAAATCATGATAACGTTTTTGCATATCTTCAAATTGTTGTTTGAAGTTAGAAGCGTCCCTTTGAGCAACAGCTAGCTGAGCTTGAGTGTCTTCCAAATCTTTACCTAGGTTCTTTAAGGCCTTAGCATCTTCTTCCGCGGTTTTTTGCATTGAATCAGCATTCGTAATTAGAGTCCGGATGATTCTGGAAAGGTTGCGCGAATATTTAAACATCTCAGAATATTGTTTCTCAACCGCGTCTATCTTTGCTTTGGCCCTCATCTGCCCATTTAGAAGAAATAGGTTCAAGGGCAGGCAAAAAAGTCAAAGTCTCGAAGTAGTGTTCGGGAAATTGCTCCTCCAAATACGCCCGCTTTATTGCAGTTTCCGCATCTAGTGGGGGAGGAGCGGGGATCGTCAATTCAGTTTCCCTGTGTGTGGAGGATTCAGTAGTTTCTTTGTCTGTCCTAGGTCGTTTAGTAGCAGGGACCTTGTGCTTACTTCGAGAGTCAGTATCTTTTGGAGGGCTTCTCTCTCTGCTGCGCTTTTCGTGGGAAGAGGAGGAGTCTTTCGATGGTGGCCTGTCCTCTTCCCTACGGCTTTGATAACCTTTGTATTTCTCTTGTTCCGACCGAACGGGAGAGCGAGAACGTGAGGGTCAAGAGCGATAGGGATCATAAGGCATTCTCTCCTCCCTACCGCGATCATCACAGCGATCATACTCGATATCCTGAGGTGGATTAGACATGCTGCGGCGAAGCTTCCTGATATCATAGTAGGATCGAGTCATCGTGCCTGCACAATAAGACAAACGAAATTCAGAATCAATGAATTCACGGAGAAAGAGGTACAAAGAATGCAAATGCTGTTATATAAAGTGTGTCCTAAGTGGTGTGTTTCCCCCCAACCGACCTGAGTCTGAAGCTAGACTAGTACGGGCAGGCTCTTTGGCCTTAGCGGGAGTGGTCTCTTCAGAAGAGGTGAAGACTAAAGATCCTTCCTGAAATCCTCTGAAGTGTATATAGTGTCAGGTAAGGGGAGATCCCCCAAACCCTGAAATATTGGATCATCAGTACTAGGGACATCTCCCTCGGAAGCATTAAGTGGTGACTCTTGGGAGGATGTTGACTTTTCCAGCGAAGTAGCCTCCTCGGGGCAGTATAACCTTCACGATGCTTTTCATCCAGGTTAGCCAATTCATCATCTTGAGTAGAAGATGGAGAAGGTGAAGTTTGAAGAGGCACTGTAGGAACTCCCGACCTTCTCCTGTCTCTGGGACTACGTCCACTGGAGGAATATATATGTATGGAGCCGTCCCATGACCAATACTACGAAAAACGGATAACAGCCCATGAAAGTGAAGATATTCGTCCTTAAGGACTTCATCGATAGTCAAGAATTTCTGATCGCCATTAAGAAGTTGGTGCATCCGGTCAAAGAACACCTGATCTTATATTTGTTTTGGATTGTCGACTGCAAACAAAAAGGAAAACAAGTTAAGGTGATGGCTCGAGTGTATAGAGCCCGGATTTAGAAAATCAGTGCTTTACTTGATTTTGTCCACCTCCTGGCATGTCCAGGCTGTCGCTTCACATAGAACCATTCCAGTCTGGAATTTCCAGCTTTACTGCTGAATGGCGCCGAGATTATCTTCCTCTTAGGAACAGATTCAAAATAGAAGAAAGATGTAGTCTCTCGAGTCCGATGCTTGAAGTTATAGAAGAAATGAACGTCATCGAACGCGAGCTCTATGCCTAAGACCTCACGGTATGCTATATACAAAGTGTGCAAGTAGGCATAAGAATTGGGATGCAGCTGCATGGGGGCAATCTGCATTTGTCTTAGAAAGTCAACGATGAAGGGAGAAAATAGAGGGATAGCGCCGACCATACACATCAATCGAGTGACCGCCATATATCCTTCTAGAGGGTTGTGGGGATGGTCAGAACTTGAAGGCACTAGAGTGTCCCTTTTCATTATCCCACATTTCAAACAAATTCGAGTAAGTCGGTCGTTATCGATTGTTGATTCAACAGAATCTTGGGGCGATTCCAATATGGCAGCCGGTTCAAACTCATCAGGAGCACGGTCGTCGCCAACCCCTCCTTCTTCTTCAAACCCTAAAGAAACTTCATTCTCTGAAGATGCTTCGTCACTTTTACGATTTCTGACGTCGTAGTCTGAACCCTCATTATCCCATTCTGGATCCGACGGAGAAGATATGTCCTCGAGAGTAATCTTGTTAGAGGTTTCCGAGACTTCTTTCCTCTCAGCTAGTCTGGAAGAGCGTCTGGGTCTCATGGTCATAAAACTATTGAAGAAGTAATAGCACAAATTAGAGCAAATTAGCCCGTTTCCCCCCGTGCGTGTGTGCAAACTAAAGTGTAAACACTATATATGGAAAGTGCAAAGTAAATGTTTAAAAGTGCGACGAAAAAGTTTGGCAAGATATAAAGAGTTGAAGTAATTCTTGATGTCCAGTTACGTTCGCAAGGCACTATCCTAACTGTCCATTAAATTGAAGATCATGCCAAAAGTTGATTGGGCCAGTTAGATGAGTTTTTATGCGTTAAGGTAGATTGTGCTTCGGTTCGGTTCGGGTCCATTCATTGGGATCGGATCGGGGGCGTGGCCTTAGGCTTGAATATCACAGTGAAACCCAGAAATCAAAGTCGGATCGGATCGGAGGCAAAGTCCCCTAACGGTTCGGATCGGATCACGTAGTTATACTTCTCCTCCGTCATCTTACAGTCTGACCCGATCTGGTTAGGTAGGCTCCTTTTCCCTTTCTTTAAATACTTGCTCCGACCCGATCCGATCTCCTGGATTTCTTTCCTTTTTTCTTTCTTTACATTCCCCGACCCGGTCCGATTTCCTGAACACCCTTCCTCTTTCCCTCATTTTTTCAACTTTCATGTCCCTCCGAACCGAACCGGTTCTCTATCATCTTCTTCTTCTCCTTCACCCTCTTTCTTCCCTAACCGACCCCAAGGCCAATTTCGTTCCAGTCACTCAAATCAAAACCAAGCAATTGTATGCTGGTGCACTCGACTATGGATTCTCATCCCCTCCGTTCCAACCTCAAGATGGCGACGAGTCTACTGGCGACGATGACGAGGGGGGTCACGGTGGCAAGGTCATCAGAGTTTCATACTCAAATCATCCTAATCGCTCACGAATCCGAATCGAGAAGGATTAAAGAAGGAATTGTTCAAAGTTTCATAACCTACCAATGAAATTACTTCGAGAATTAAAAGGAATTTTGATGCTTCAGGAGTTAGATTTTTCTTTCTCGTTTTGCAGAACTCGGGGAGTAAAACAGTAAGAATGAGAGAGGGATGAAGAATCAGTTTATATAGAGGAGTAGGGTGTCCATTCGTCTCCCCATTCGGATCGGCAGCCCAGTAGAAGAACCCCCGTTCGGATCGGATGGACAGCCCAGAAGCGAAGCTTGGCCCAATAGTCCAGTGAAAAATAGAAAGGAGAAGGGATCTGTTCGGATCGGAATCCGAACCGAACCGAGTTCTTTAGTTCAACAAAGAATTAAATTGAAATCTGAAGAAAAAGATGAAAGCACAAGGAAAATCAAAAGAAAAATCACCTCGAAGAGCGTTGTGCAAGGATAATCAAAGCATGCTCCGTCTCCAACAGAAGCATCCTTTGAGGGGGCAAAATGTTGACCCACTTTGTGAACTAGGCAACACAAAGTCAAGATGTGAAATATTGAAGAGCTTGAAAAACACTGAAGCGGGTCGGATCGGAGCAGTGTTGTGGTTCGAATCGGATAAAATCTGCTGTTCGGATCGGTGAACTATTGCTATTGGAACTAGAGAGTCACAGCTATTTGGATCGGAGGGCAATCTACTTCCAGTCGGATCGGAAAGCCACCCAATTGCTACAGAGATAGATCGGAGCGGAGCAGAGTAAAAAGAAGAGAGAATTGGTCCTCAGTTAATCCTGGTCGGATCGGAGATACCGATCCGAACCCCTTGAGCCCACTCTTCCGATCCGAACCCATTTTCCACGTCACTCCCCTGCATGAGCGCCTGGTTATTCGGATCGGCTATGACCAGTTCCTGCCCACAATGTCCACTACTCTGATGCGTTGTCAACATAGAAATCCATCCGAACCCGAGGCTGATGGGATGGATGACACGTGGCTCCGATCCGGATCGGGTTCTGAGCAAATTCTCACCTATAAATACCCCGTCTGGAGACAAAGAAAAGGATCTTTTTTCTGGCACTTTGAGAGTTCAACCACCTTCATAACCCGAATTCCAGCACTCCCGGAAAATCCAAATCTTCTTTCATTATTTCTTTTTAGACAATTGAGTGATTGTAAGTGATTTGTGAGAGAAATCAAGTGAACATTTCATTGTACTTGCAACTAAATCAGTGAAAATAGTGAAAGACAAGTGGACGTAGGCATTTCATCGTCGAACCACTATAAATTCTATGTGTTCATTTTTATTTTTGATTTCATTTCATTCTTCTTTTAATCAACTTGGGTGTTAGAACCACTTTTTGGTCTAACACTTAGATAGGTAAATAATGGTGATGTATAATGAGAATTAATTAATACATGGAAGAGAAGAAAAATTAATTTGATAACAATGTGTGTAATGGAGAAGAAAGTAAAATAAGGATAATTAAGTTAAATATCAGGAATTAGGGAAAATGGACATCAACATTGAGTTCCTCTCGAAATTTTACATGAAACAGAGTCCGAGTTTTCGAAAATTGGAGTTCGTATGAAGGAGTTATGGCCTTCGGAAGATTCAGCGAAAAAATCAGAAATCAACCAGCCCAGCCAAAAAAAAAAGGCCAGGTCAACCACAGTGTCGACCTCTCTAGGGGGAGGTCGACCATAGTTTCAACACCCCTTGGGGAGGTCGACCTATAGCGACCTAGAGAGGGAATTTTGGTCCAGAAGCGGGAAATTTGCCCCAGAAGCTGGCCAGGTTTATTTTTGAGCATATGGATGAGTATTTGGGATTGGTACGTTGGTCTAACACCTATATTATCCCCCTAGGCTCACTTTTAACCCCACTAAAACTCTTGGCAACACTATGGCTCTGCTCTTCATCCTTCTTCTTCCTCAAGCAAGTTAAAAATGGTTTTTAAGCCTATTCTTTTCTCTTCCAAATCTCTTATAGAAAATTTAAAAAAAAATAGAACATCAAGTTTAAAGAGAAAGAGATTCAGATCTAAAATACTACGTAAGAAAAGAAAAGGAATTCAGATCTGCAACCTACACCGTGAAAAGAAATCAAAGATTAAGAAAATTCATGAGTTGAAGATGAAAAGCAAGGTGAGTGGTGTGATGACCCCAAACTTCCGTAGACCGAAAGTAACGATGATCATTTTGGAATACAACATATTTACAACAAAAACAGATCTCAGATAATTATCATAACACATAAACCATTGCAGCGGAAATAAGTGTCATCAACATTACAGCAGAACATCAGAGTATGCAGTTTTACAGGATCCACTTAGCATAATAGAAGTCTTAACAAAAGAGAAACAAGTCTCCAATGAAAGGAAATAAGTTTCAAATCCCATTACATACATCAAAAGCAAAAGATAGAAAAATGTCTCAAAAGCAGAATAAAAGATGGAGAAAAGGTCTTCTTCTTCTTTCTCCCAAAGCAAGCTCCCACCCGAATGTATCACCTAGAAACCTGTCAATTGGCTGCCCATGTGGAAAGAGGGCACCCGAGTTTGCAAAAGTGAAACAAACTACGAGTCAGTCATGGGATTGGTGTGAGAATTCTTAACTAAATTTACTATCAAGATGGCGAATCTCAGGACCACGCCGCTAATGTGGAACGAGTTTACTCCATTGGATTGCCAATGCAATATTTTAAAGTTTATATAAAACAGCGAAATGACCTTTGAAAAATGAAATCATCGTAAGACTCAAGTCCTATCACACAATGCAACGCACACAGGAGGATAGAGTTTTCCCTTATGATGATCAAACATGCTTAATACGTGAAAATAATGTTTTGATATTATCATTAGTGTCTGGGAAATATTAAAATACATCAATATAAATATATCAATCCTAGACGGCATAGTACCCCATCTTACTGTGTCGACGTATATAAGTTTTACAATCAAAACCGAAATGTTGTCGTAGTAGGAATTGGTTTTCTGTCATGAAATCGAGGCTAGGGATCGTCCTCTTCCGATTCGAGACACTCTAGCAAATGCCCCAGGATCACACCTATGGGCAACCCTTGGAACGGTAGGGCCGGTCCCCACCTAACGGTAGTGGATTGGAAATTCCTGAACATATGTTTCCCGTCCCCTTTGGACCTATAATGTGACCACTTCCGGCCCATAAAAACGAGGTACCTCAATCCAAAATCCACATAGTAAAATGTCGGGTCGTGTTAATGCCCAAACACCACTTCTAGCTAGAAAGAAACGTATGCACTCCCTGCGGTCCATATCCCATTTTTGACTCATACCAGGGTGTGCAGCTCACGAAGTCACGTTATACACAAAGCTATGCCTAAACAGGCTATGCTTTGATCATCAGCCACAAGGCCTGCTTTTCAACAAAGCCTTGTTCATTACATCTTGGCATGCCACATTGACAATTCAACGCCATGCAATCGATAACTATCACTACGTATCAGGGTGTTAAGTAGAGAATAGATTCTCCACCACCAAATAGACATATTTTAATAGAAATCGATTTAATTACATGAAGCGAATTCCAACGTCAGACACGCATCCATTTACAAGTCCGTTCTGGGTCTAAACGAAACCGAAGACACCAAAAAGGCGCTCGCTTGTCCGCACGACCAACACACATGTCCGGACAATTACCGCTTCAACCCAGTCCTGGGAGCAAGTCAGTCCAAGTTATCAGAAGTCATCGTCCATTCGATGTGAAGATCGACGGTATTCAACCATCGTCTTCTTACATCTTTGATTCAATCACCGTTCAATTATTTGAAATGAGTTAAACTCGGCCTTTTCAAATAATTGTCGCATAATTATAGCTTAAAACATTTCATCAATATTTATAACTATTTATCGATATTTTTATTTATTAAAAATAGTTCGAAATATATAAATGACGTTTCGGGTCAATGGGCGGCCCTGGCGCTACTTTTTCCAAAATTTGATTTACACATATCTTAAAATCTAACCGTCGGATTTTGATGAAATTATATCGTTGGAAAGATCTTCCCAAAGCGGTCCTAATGGTTCCAGTTTTGGGAAAATCCAACGGTCGGATCTTTCTACATATTCGCTTGAAGTTACGATTGTCGATGCGTGAACTACCGCGCTCGTTTCGTTTAATTTTATATTTTATAGATAATATATATAAACCATTTGTGCGATTTCCCCTTGTTAAAATCCATTCCTTTTATTCTACAAAAATAACATTTTTGTTTGCCAATTCTAATGCGACAAAAAATGATGTTTCAACGATGTATATTTTCACATTCAATAAAAATGACATTTTTGTTCGTCAATTCTAATGCGACCAAAAATGATGTTTCAACGATGTATATTTTCACATTCAATAAAAATAACATTTTGCTCGCCAATTCTAATGCGACAAAAAATGATGTTTCAACGATGTATGTTTTCACATTCAATAAAAATGACATTTTTGTTCGCCAATTCTAATGCGACCAAAAATGATGTTTTAACGATGTATAATTTCAATATTCAACAAAATGACATTTTTGTTCGCCAATTCACATGCGACAAAATGATGGTTTCAACAATGTATATTTTATATTCAAAAAGAATGACATTTTTGTTCGCCAATTCTAATGCGACCAAAAATGATGTTTCAACGATGTATATTTTCACATTCAACAAAAATGGCATTTTTGTTTGCCATTCTAATGCGACCAAAAATGATGTTTTAAAATGTATAATTTCACATTCAATAAAAATGACATTTTTGTTTGCCATTCTAATGCGACCAAAAATGATGTTTGAAAATGTATAATTTCACATTCAATAAAAATGACATTTTTGTTCGCCAATTCTAATGCGACCAAAAATGATGGTTCAACGATGTATATTTTTATATTCAATAAAAATGTAAAAGTCCCTTATTCTTTTATTTACATATAAAATGTAAATCTCTTTTTATTCTTTCCTATTTACATTGAAAATGTAAATCGCTTTTTTTTTCATTTTTCATTACATTAAAAATGTAAGGTTCTCTATTTATTTTCATTACATAAGAGAACTCAATTAAAAAGTTAATTCATCTTTCTATGTAATATTTGCATTGTTAAATGCAATTAAAAAGGTGGACTTTATTTTCAATGTAAACATCTTTTCTAGTGTCAACACTCCTAATATAAATATATTTTCTAATGTCAAGATTTGATTCACTTCAACTCTATTAACATAACGATGAAATTTTGTTCATTTCAACTATATAAACGTGACGATGAAATTTTGTTTATTTCAACTATATAAACATGACGATGAAATTTTGTTCATTTCAACTATATAAACATGACGATGAAATTTTTGTTTATTTCAACTATATAAACATGACGATGAAATTTTGTCCATTTCAACGATATAAACATGACGATGAATTTTTTTTTTATTTCAACTATATAAACATGACGATGAAATTTTGTTTATTTCAACTATATAAACATGACGATGAAATTTTGTTCATTTCAACTAATTTAACATACGATGAATTTTGTGCATTACAACAATGGTAACATATGATTTGTTGTAAAATTTCTATGAATCAAAATAAAAGATCCCACCTTTATTTTCTGAAATCAAATAAGATATATAAATTTATTCATTTTATAGGATAAAAGATCAAATCTTTATTCATTATATAAATCCAACTTCTTTTATTTTATAAGTCAAAATAAAAGATCAAATCTTTATTTATTATATCTCAAAATAAAAGATCAAATCTTCTTTGACTTTTATTATATACATCAAAATAAAAGGCTCAACTTTGTTTTTGATTTGTTTCAAGAACAAAAGATCAAACTTTATTATATTTTTGTTTCAAAAGCAAAAGATCAAAGCTTTGTTTCAAACAAGGATCAAATCTTTATTGTATTTTATTTTATTTCAAAACAAAAGATCAAAGCTTTGTTTCAAACAAAGATCAAATCTTTATTATATTTTATTTTATTTCAAAACAAAAGATCAAAGCTTTGTTTATTTATTTTATTTTCAAAACAAAAGATCAAAGCTTTGTTTCAAACAAAGATCAAATCTTTATTATATTTTATTTTATTTCAAAACAAAAGATCAAAGCTTTGTTTCAAACAATGATCAAATCATTATTATATTTTATTTTATTTCAAAACAAAAGATCAAAGCTTTGTTTCAAACAAAGATCAAATATTTATTATATTTTATTTTATTTCAAAACAAAAGATCAAAGCTTTGTTTCAAACAAAGTTATTATATAAAACAAAGATCAATATTTAGAGAAAGGAATAAAAATAAAAATAAGAACAAAAACAAAGGTGAGAACTTTATTATAATTACATCTGAATTTTTACAGATCCAAACTGTCAAACTATAACATGACATCACAACGAATAAAATTCAACAAGACAACAATCACCACATAACAGATCACAATAATATACAATGATTCAAGTGATCGAATAGAATTAAAATAAATTATTTAATTATCCAAATTCAGAAATCTCACAGTCGTTGAAGATTTTTGGCCAAAATTCAAACTGTTCAGAATCAACTTCAGTCAGTCCAGATGCGTAGATCTCAGTCACACGATTACAATGCCGCTGAAATCCTCGAATTTCGAATTGAAACGAGTTAGATATGATAAATTGAAGTTATAAAACAATTTAAATAAATTAATTAATAAATTAATAAATTAAATAACCTTTCTTCCCTATCAGACACTACAGGCCGACACCTCTTCCTAATGTTCAATACTAGGGTTCACGATTGCGGCCACTACAAGAGTTGAGGAGCCGATCGGAGGATGTCACGCTGGGGAGCTCGGAGAGGCGCACGAGGGGGGTGTTTGGCTGAGCTCGGTCGTGGCTAGGGGGGGCCCACGGCGGCTATATGCAGCGGGTTTGGGTTCGGGTGGTTTGGTGATGGTGGCTCCAGAGGGCGATCAGATGGTATGGAATCGTGGAGGAGATCAAGGGCTTTGAAATGGTGTAGAATATGTGGTCTAATTCTTGGAAGAGAGGTAGAACTTAAGGGGAGAAAGAGGAGCAAATTCGGCTATTGATTCAAGGGGGCGGCTGCCACGAAGGAGACAATGAACAGTGTTTTAGATTTTAGGGTTTTTCCTATTTTTATATTGAATTTTGTGTATTTTTACAAATGAATCCAAATCTTTCAAACCGTGCTGATTCCAGTCCAAACAAAGTTGACCCTAGCTAATAGCCCATATTCCGGACCCAATGGGATAGGTCCCGTCAGCCCAAACGGTTGTCTGTGGCCTATATTATTTAATTTAATATTTAATTCCTTTATTAATTTAATTTGTCTTCATAAATAAATTCACCGAGGCCACAAATGGACTCAGAAAAATCCAAATATATATATATATATATATTTGTCTATATTATGAAGATACGGTCCTAACAAAATTAATTTCATCGAATTCTGACACTGTTTGGAAAATGGCTATTTTTCAGTCGATTAAATTTGACTATAATCGACCAAACACATTTTCCTTCGCCACGCTCATATATTAAATCGAAAAAATCTAAAAATTGAAACCTAGCAATAATATGACATTCCGGTTCCAATGAAAGTGGTTTCATCGCAAACAGAGATCGTTTGAAAATTGACTATTTTCACTGGCTTTAATGTTATTTAAAAACGGAATTTTTAATTTCTGCCACATTTTTCCACCAAATAATTTAAAATAAAAATTTTAAATTGGTTCGAATTTTCCAGGTCGTTACAATCTCCCCCACTTAAGAATTTTTCATCCTCGAAAAGGAATCAGAGTAAAGTAGGAACCAAGATGAAAAATGTAAATTGATATAAACCTACCTTAGTACAAGAGTTACTCAGAGATATCCACTCTGCGCTTGGGGTAAGCCTTTTTGATGTTATCCTCTGTCTCCGAAGTACAGTCTCTAGGATGCCCACTCCATTGAACCTTGACTAGGTTGATCTTCTTGTTCCTCAAGATTTTGGTTTCTTTGCCAATGATCTCAATTGGGTGTTTTCTCACTGTCAGATTTGGAGCAATATCTAGGACCTATTGGTTTAGTTCATCCTCAATCAGATCTGGATCGTGCACATGATTGCAGAGTTGAGACACATGAAATACATCATGCACCCCTGGCAACTAGTCGGACAGCTGCACTCTATAAGCGAGAGTACCAACCCTTTCGAGAATTGGGAATGGACCAATGAATCTCGGTGCCAACTTTCCCGTCTTCCCAAAACGAATCACGCCTCTCAAAGGAGAAACCTTCAAGTATACTCGATCACCTACAGAGAATTCAAGATTCCTTCTTCGCTGGTCTGCATAGCTCTTTTTTCCACTCTGAGAAGTCAACAAGCGCTTCTTAATCAAGTCAACCTTATCCGATGCTTCTCGAACCATGTCGGGGCCGAAGACTAGTCGATTGCCTGACTCCACCCAACATGCCGGAGATCTGCACGGCCTGCCATAAAGTAATTCAAATGGTGACATCCCCATGCTTGCTTGGTAGCTATTATTATAGGAGAATTCCACCAAGTGCAAGTGGTCCTCCCATGAGCCGCCATAGTCAAGAATGCAAGTACGCAATAAGTCTTCCAAAACACGATTCACCCTCTCACTCTGGCCATCTTTCCGAGGGTGATTGGCAGAGCTCAGATTCAACTTGGTCCCAAGCTCTTCTTGAAAAGCTTCCCAGAATTTACTGGTAAATAATGGATCCCGATCACTGACAATGCTTTTGGGAACCCCATGCATTCTGACTATCTCTCTGAGATAAAGCTGTGCCAAACTACGAGCTGTTTTATTCGACCGAACAGGGATGAAATGGGCAGACTTTGTTAAGCGATCCACAATCACCCATATGCTATCATTGCCCTTTCTGCTTCGGGGCAAGCCATCAATAAAGTCCATAGAAATTTCCTCCCACTTCCAACGTGGAACTCCTAACGGTTGCCACAAACCTGCCAGTTTCTGTTGATCACTTTTGACTCGCTGACAAGTGGGACGTCTAGCAACATAAATAGAAATATCTCTCTTCATCGACCTCCACCAACATGTGTGCTTGAGGTCGTGATACATCTTGCTCACTCCAGGGTGAACACTAAGCTTAGATTTATGACATTCATCCATAACCTCCCTTTTGAGCTTAGAGTCGTATGGGACACAGATTCGGCCTAATAGCCTCAGAACCCCTTTCTCATCAATTTGGAAACTTGTGGATTCGCCATCCTGAATTCTTTTAATAATCCTCTGAATAAATTTATCATTCTTTTGAAGAGCAGAGACTTTATCAATCAAAGAAGGAGTGATAATGAGACTGGCGATAATGAGATTGCTGCATTCTGCATTCTTTCTACTGAGTGCATCGGCTACAACGTTTGCTTTTCCCGGAGTATATAGGATATCCAGGTCATATGATGCAAGAAATTCGACCCAGCGTTGCTGCCTCATATTTAAATCTTTTTGGGTAAAAAGGTGCTTCAAGGATTTGTGATTCGTGTAAATTTCAAACTTTTCACCCAAAAGATAATGCATCCATATTTTAAGAGCAAACACAATGGCCATTAGTTCAAGGTCATGCGTGACGTAATTCTTCTCATGCGGTTTTAGTTGGCGGCTAGCATATGCGACTACCCTGCCTCTTTGCATCAGCAACGCACCAATACCTTAAATAAATAAGGGATAACATGTTAAAATGAGATTTGTCATTAAAGGAAAAATGTTATCTCAGACATGTTATTTATAAATGAAACAACCTTTCTTAGAGGCGTCGGTCCAGACCTTCAAATCCTGATTGCCATCTATGATGGTCAACACAGGAGCATTGGTCAACCTCTTCTTTAGCTCTTAGAAAGATGTCTCGCATTCTGGTGTCCACTTGAATTTTGTATGTTTCTTGGTCAAGTTTGTCAATGGACAAGCTACCTTCGAAAAATCTTTGACGAATTTCCGATAATAGCCGGCCAGTCCCAAAAATCTTCTAACCTCCGTGGGAGTTCTAGGCTGCTTCCATTCTTGGATGGCAGAGATCTTTCCTAGATCTACTGAGATGCCTTCCTTTGATACAACATGGCCGAGGAATTTCACCTCCTCCTGCCAGAATATGCATTTAGAAAAATTTTCTTTTAGCACATTTCTTGGCAAAATCTCTAAGACTTCTCTCAGATGATGTTCAGGCTCAACAGTGGATTTAGAAAAGATGAGGATGTCATCGACGAACACGAGCGCAAATTTATTTAAAACATCTCTAAATACTCTATTCAACAAATCAACAAAATGTTCTGGAGCATTACTGTGAAGACCCATAACTTCCCCGGTGAGGAAAGCGCGGATAGTTAGAGAACAAGCCACAACATAACGCATATAAAAGAACATTTCATTGTATATTACAACAATGCATCAGATTACAAGAATATACAGAGTATAAATGAATATTACACCGAAATATCAGAGATTTAAATTACATTTAAATACATAGCAGCGGAAAATAATACAATATACAACTAGAAGAGATATACGGATACAAAGCTTTCCGGATATCGTTCCAGCTGTAAACCAGGATCCTGAATATAAATCTGCAAAACCAAAACTACTAGCTGCCCGTGTCAAAATAGGGGCACCCAGAGTTTAGGTTAAAACAATAAACTCCAGGTCAGTCATGTGACTGGTGTGAGAACTAAAACAGTTTTTAATCTTTATTTTTAAAGTTAGGTAAATCAATGGACCACGCTGTATAACACGGAACGGGTTTCCTCCCAAGAATACTAGTGCATAAAACAAACAACGCAATGCTAAATAAAGAAAAATGAAGCTATTATAAGACCCAGGTCCCATCAAACAGTGCAACGCAAGCCGGAGGATAGGGTTTTTACCTTATAACAGCCAAAGCATGCTTGATACGTTTAAAACAGATCATTTGATACTATTATAAGTGTATAGTGTATAAAACAACTTCAAATCATAAGTATCAATCATAGGCGACATGAGCGTCCCATGCCACTATGTCGCCGTATATAGGTTTACAAATAAAACCGCAAATGTCACGTATTTGGAAATTGGATTTCCATCTATGAACCGAGGCTAAAGATAGTCCTCAACCGATTCGAGACTGTCTAGCCCGAGTCTCAGGATCAGAGCTCGAGTGACCCCTGGAGCGACAGGGCCAGTCCACCGATGTGGATTAAAATTCCTGAACACTACGTTTCCCCGCCCTTTGGGGCGTAAATGAGCCAACGAATGGCTCCATCGGACCTGGATCGTTTGATCTAATCGAGGCGCCTCGCAACAGCAACAACCACACAGGTGAAAAGTATATAAATATCAGGGTTGTTAGGTCATTGACACCACCCTAGCTAGAAGGAAACGCATGCCCTCCCTGAGGTCCTCTCACGTTTTTGGTTCACAACCGGGGTGCGAGGCTCGCGAATTCACGTTACACAAAGCTGTGCCACACAGGCTGTGCATTGATCATCACCACAAGACTTTGCTTTTCAACAGAAGCCTCGATCAATTGCCACTTTAGAATGCCACACAGGCAATTTACTCCATGCGTTTGATATCCATCAATATATAACCTCTGAGCTCGTACGTCTCAGAGAAGGGCGTTAAGCAAGAGAATAAATTCTCCGTCGCCAAACAGATATATATTTAATAGAGATCAATCACATGGACTAAAATCCAATGTTAGAAACACAGTCCATTTACAAGTTCGTTCTGGGTCTGAATGAAACCGGAGGCACATAGTACCCCGCATATCCATCGATCTCCAAGTACGTCTGGACGATCACTAACTGTTTCCATCTTCTTGGGTGTACAGCCCAATCAAGATCATCAGTAATTACCCAAACGACATGAAGACTTCTGGTCTTCGACCACCATCTTCATCTTCGACTTATCGTCGTATCAGTTATTCTGAATGGGATAAACCCGGTCTTTCCAAATAACTCGCATATATTTTAAATAAGTGTTACACAAACACAACATACGCCTCATTCCAATTCATTAGTCACTAACCGTAAATTAATCAAGAGAATAATTCCCCAAATATTAACCCCGAAGGCCGAAACCAACATCAAATCAATATTCAGAAAACCATTCTGCTTGGCTAACCGACAGTTAGTTTCTAAATTTCACATTCATAGGGAAAGGTTCCCATTAATTTTATCCAAGATAAATTCCTTGAATTTATTCTTTATTCTATTTTTGAATCTCAATTCAAACTAGTCGGGATTAGCGAACCTTACCGAAGTAATTATTTATTTTAATTTCCCCATCCCAACCTATTCATCCCATGAAGTAAAACTGGTAATACTTCATATCTAACACCACGGTGTTATCGGTAAATTCAATTACCATTTCAAGCTCAAATCTAATTAAAGATTTAACTATCGCATGGAGTAAAACTGGTGATACTCCATTCTTGATTATTTCAATCTAATTAAAGATTCATTAAAACTCCACTTAGTTTTAATCTTTAACTGGGTTAAAAAATCGGTGTCATTTAAAACACAGTTCACGATAAACCCAAAATCACATTCCATTAATTATCGGGTTAAAGAACGAGTGTTATTTAAAACACTGTCCACGATAAACCCAAAAATCAATATCAATTCAATTCCAATTAAATATTATTTAATTGGTACACTTCATTAAATCTAAATAAAAAGATTTAATCTTTTCTCAAATAGGTTCAAGAACAGTGTTAGTGAAGACACCATTCACGACAAACCCAAACCACATTTGATATTCAATACAAGGCTCTGAATAGAAAATATATCGGCTTATATTCAATATCAAATTCTACGATTAACAAATGTCGTATTGGAAATAACGATATAAATATATATCTTTCAAATTTCCCTAACAACATCTGTATAATCACGAATTCCAACATCGAAATATTCCGAAGACAATTTCGATTCAAATCCATTCCAATGCAATCATTGGAAATTCTGGTTATTTTTAAAACCCTTTTCAAATTCAATTTATTTATTTAAAAATAAATAGAATTATAATTCTAGTTCAAAACTAGTTCATTTCGATAAAAATCTATTTTTATCTTTTCAAATATGGAGTTTTTCATCCCAATCCTTTCAAAATCATTTCTTATGATTTTACACAAATTATTACTATTTTTAATAATTTTATCAAGGCCCGTACAGTCGATTTCCATCAACGGTCATCGAACAGCACTTACAACGACCTTTTTCAAATTTGATTTGGACATAATTCCAAACCCAACCGTTAGATTTCAAATTTCTAATATTCGTTAGAAAGCTCTTTTCGATACGAACCCAACGGTTCTGGTTGCTGGAGAATCCGACGGTCGGATCTCCCGTAATATCCGTTCGAAGTCAATGGTCGAAATTCGAGAACTGCCGCGGCGTGGCGCGTTCTATTCAGGCCATTATATTATATATATAATATATATAATATATACTTCGTCGATTTCAATTCAAAACGTGCTTTATAAATCGTTTTAAATTCATTTTCAAAACAGTTTCAACTTCATATTCAATTTCAAATCAAAATTGAATATTCCCTTTTTAAATTCGGTTTAAATTCATTTCAAATTGATTTCAATTCAAATTGATTTCTAATTCAAGTTCAGTTCGTTTTCAATTCAATTCAATTTCAATTCGAATTCATTTCTATTTCATTTCAATTCGAATTCATTTATATTCAATTTCAATTCGAATTCGTTTATATTCAATTTCAATTCAAATTTATTTATATTCAATTTCTATTCGAATTCGTTTATATTCAATTTCAATTCGAATTCTTTTATATTCAATTTCAATTCGAATTTATTTATATTCAATTTCTATTCGAATTCGTTTATATTCAATTTCAATTCGAATTCGTTTATATTCAATTTCAATTCGAATTTATTTATATTCAATTTCTTTTCAAAATACCGGATTTTTAAATCACTTTCGATATTCATTATAAAATGAATAAAATCGATATAAATATCGTTCACGTCAAAATGGCGTCAATCTAATCAATACGGCTTCATATAATCCTATTTTCAAACATTCTATTTCAAATATTTCTTTTTCAAATATTTCTATTTTAAAACTGGAATGAGGCCCAATCAATTACCATATAATGTTAATTATATGGATTTTCTACAACACATGTATATATCAACAACGATGAATAATCAACCATCATCCAAAGTGCATTCTACATCGTATAAGCATCAAATTTAAATACTCAACGCTTATAACAGCCTATCAATCAATCGATCGACATACAACTAAACAATCGGGATTAGTGTACGCCAAATATCATCCTAATACCCATGTGGGGTTTCAAGCAATCAAAAACCCATTTTTTTTGTGCAGTTGGACGATGTGTAAAATTTATCGTCCCAATCAATGTCCTTCAAATAGGTGTACATAAACAAACCGTCCGATTTGTAAATGAATATTTATTTATTCACATTCACGTTAAAAATTATATTTTTAACGATCAAACTATTTTATTCAACCTATGAATATTCTATTCGGTTCATTTATTAAATAAAATGTTATCTTTATTTTTCTAACTTATTTTTAGAATATTTCGGCGGCATAATGGCACGATACTAGAAACGGGACAAGGCCTAGCCTTATCCGCGGTCTAGTGAAGGCCCACGCCATTCACACATCAATTAAATCAATTTCATTTCACCAAACAATTGAATTCAAACCAAATAATCTAACCAACTACACAACCAAACAATTTAACAAACAAGCCATCCATGGTCTGTGGATGACGGGTGTCGGGTGCTACTAAACACCGTCTGCATCCTAGTATATATATAACTAGAAAAAGAAATTGAAGAGTGAGAAGTTCTCACCAATAGGTATCCTAACTCCACGGCACTTCTAATGCAGGAAATCTTCACTGTTCTCGTCTCTTATCACTTTCGTTGCCCGTAGCCACTACATATGTAAAAACCGAATTTTTACTTCGCTTTTCAATATATAAAAACCGAATTTTTTATTATGCTATTCAATATATAAAAATCGAATTTTTACTATGCTATTCAATATATAAAAATCGAATTTTTACTATGCTATTCAATATATAAAAATCAAATTTTTTACTTCGCTATTCAATATATAAAAATTGAATTTTTACTATGCTATTCAATATATAAAAATCGAATTTTTACTATGCTATTCAATATATAAAAATCGAATTTTTACTATGCTATTCAATATATAAAAATCGAATTTTTACTTCGCTATTCAATATATAAAAATCGAATTTTTACTATCCTATTCAATATATAAAAATCGAATTTTTACTATGCTATTCAATATATAAAAATCGAATTTTTACTTTGCTATTCAATATATAAAAATCGAATTTTTACTATGCTATTCAATACATAAAAATCGAATTTTTACTATGCTATTCAATATATAAAAATCGAATTTTTATAATCACGCTATATGGATAAAAATTCTATTTTTACTTTGCTATTATATAGATAAAAATTATATTTTTACCTCGCTATTCTCTATATAAAGGTTTCGCCTTTTCAAATATAAAGATTTCGCCTTTTCAAATATATCATTATAAAAATCACATTTTTATTTTTCTACACATATAAAGATGATATTTCTAATATTCCTATCATGTAAAAATTATATTTTTAATTCTCTACATAAACAAAAATCATATTTTTACAACTTCTATATAGTAAAGATTATATTTTTAATACTTTAAAAATATAAAAATCATATTTTTACTCTACTACTGTATAAAAGATTATATTTTTATTATTTATATAACATGAAAATTATATTTTTACCCTTTACATACGATAAAAATTATATTTTTATACTTCACATATGCTAAAAGTCATATTTTTAACTTTCCTATATTATATAAAAATTAGATCTTTAATCTTCTATTATAATAAAAATTATATTTTTAATCTTCTCATCACATATAAATTGTATCTTCCTCATTCAAAAATCCTAAGCTTTTTATTTTCTAAAAATTCAAACTTTTCGCTATATAGAATTTCAGATTTTCCTATCATGATAAAATAAAACAAAATAAAATCAAAAGGGGAAAAAAACTTACTGTACTAATGTTGAACGGGGAGGAGAACGAGGCTGGTGGCAGTGGATCCATGGCGGTGCGGTGAGGCTCAGGGGGAGGGATGGTTGCGGTGGTCCATTGGGGGTCTGGGGGCTTGCTGTGTCGCGATGGCAGGGGGGGAGAGGTAGCGGAGGAGAAGGAGAAGGGGAGGGGGTGCGGGCGGCAATTTCCATGGGGCGTGGCGGCTCGTCGGGGAGGGGTGGGGTGCGGGCGGCGATTCCGATTTTGTTTTGTTTTTTTTTCTTTTGCTGAATCGAATTGAAAAAAGGGGGGGTAGAGAAATAAAGAGGGTGAGGAGAGAGAGGATTTTTTTATCCCAAAAAGTTGACTTTTACATACGACCTCTAAACAAGGCCCACCGCCTGTCGTCCATAGCTAATTACTCCCATTCCGAACACAATGGGATATGTATTGTAGGCTGATTTGATCGTTTCGATCAGTTTCCGTTAAAATCAACATATAACTCTGTATATTGAATTTGAACGCGCATTTCAATTTACCGGGGTCGCATACTAACTCTATAAATCCCAGAAAAATATTTTCTAGCTTCGTATTGACGATACGGTCCTAACAAAACTAGTTTGGTCGAATTCTGAGACCGTTGGAAAAATGGTCATTTTCCAGTCGATTAAAATAAACTGAAACTGGTCAAACGCGTTTTCCTTTGCCACTCTCACATATTGATTCGAAAAATTATGAAATTTGGAATCTTGCAATAATTTGACATCACGGACCCAACAAAAGTGGTTTCGTTGAAATCCGAGGTCGTTTGCAAAATTCCCATTTTTAAGGGCCTGAATTCCATAGCGACCATTTATAATTTTCAATTGGACATATCTTTTGATTCCCGCTATGAAATTTTGATTTTCCGGATTCATTGGAAAGATATTCTCTATTAAATCCTATTATTTTTGGTTTCACTAAAATCCGGATTGTTTTGCACCCGGTACATTCAATTGAAGTTTGAAATCGAATTATCGAACTACCGCGCCATTTTCAATTCCTTTTATAATTATATATAATTATTTATATTCTATCGTCGATCTATATAACTATATACGATTGAATTTTATTCAAAATAAATTTCTCGTTGTTTTTATTTAAAATAATTCATTTTAAATAATCAAAATTCGCTAAAATTGCCGAAATAAAAATTTTAAACTGGCCTAGATTTTCGGGTTGTTACAATCTCCCCCACTTAAAACTTTTCGTCCCCGAAAAGGAACAAAGTCGAAAGTGGTTTGATTAATCAACTCTACGCTCGATCTGGCTTCCATTCTCCAACTTTTCAGTTTCTGAGAATTTTCAAAAATTTCAAAAATTTGGCTAACATCCTAAATTTTCGAAAAATTTCGCCATAACCTCCCCTGCACCGGGAGCCACGGGAAAATCCCGAAATTGCCATATAGGCCTTCTGATCTCAAAAAGAAAAAGAAAAAGCCAAGCGGCTAGCCAATCGGCTCATAAAATCATCATCACCCGAACAAAACAGTAAATTATAGTAAACATGTACCTATTTGTCGGGCAAACAATTTTATTCTTTTGCTCTAGCCTCTTTGCTATGACCTGTTCAATGTAAGCACATGTATATGCAAGAAAATGCGATCAAATTTCAATACAATTCAATATTTGATTCAATTAGGCATAATGGTTCAAAATAATCAAACAAATAAACAAACAACATAAACATCAATCAATTAGGGAATTAACGTTTCAAATTCGTAATTTTGATATATATAGAGAAAATCATGTTTTTGATGTCATTCACAACAATAGGCCCTATCTAATTTTGGTTCTCACACCAGTCAATAGGAAATATATAAATATCACACCTTCGACACTCGAACACTAATTCTGATGATGAAGCTTCAATCATCAGAACCATCTCCGGGCGACTAGAGTGGGATTCTATATCTATCCAGTATATTAAAACTTCAAATACACATTTGCAAGGCGTATATGCAAAATCTTTATATACTGGACTGTCCAAATCAATACAAATAAATAATCAAATATGAATAATTGATTTAAATTTTCAAAACAAAATTTGTTTTCACTTTAAAAATATACTCTTCACACTCGTTCTAGGATACTACTGATCCCATCTCTAACGAGTCATTCTCATTGGATATTACTAATCCAATATCTGATGAATTCTTTCGTATGGTTCTAACGTGCCTTGTTCTCTAGCTTTGTAAACCAAAGCTCTGATACCAACTGTGATGAAAAGGAATTTCGCTCGATCTGAACCAGTCGCTAAATCGATCTAGACCGTTCGAAATGCCTGATTGTTTTGAGAACACGACAAAATAGAACGCAGACGGAAGAACATTTCATTGTATATTACAACAATGCATCAGATTACAAGAATATACAGAGTATAAATCAATATTACACAGAAATATCAGAGATTTAAATTACATTTAAATGCATAGCAGCGGAAAATAATACAATACACAACTAGAAGAGATATACGGATACAAAGCTTTCCGGATATCGTTCCAGCTGTAAACCAGGATCCTGAATATAAATCTGCAAAACAAAAACTACTAGTTGCCCGTGTCAAGGCACCCATAGTTTAGGTTAAAACAATAAACTCTAGGTCAGTCATGTGGCTGGTGTGAGAACTAAAACAGTTATTAAATTTTATTTTTAAAGTTAGGTAAATCAATGGACCACGCAGTATAACACCGAACGGGTTTCCTCCCAAGAATACCAGTGCATAAAACAAACAACGCAATGCTTAATAAAGAAAAATGAAGCTATTATAAGACCCAGGTCCCATCACACAATGCAACGCAAGCCAAAGGATAGGGTTTTTACCGTATAACAGCCAAAGCATGCTTGATACGTTTAAAACAAATCATTTGATACTATTATAAGTGTATAGTGTATAAAACAACTTCAAATCATAAGTATCAATCATAGGCGACATGAGCGTCCCATGCCACTATGTCGCCATATATAGGTTTAGAAATAAAACCGCAAATGTCACGTATTTGGAAATTGGATTTCCATCTATGAACCGAGGCAAAAGATAGTCCTCAACCGATTCGAGACTGTCTAGCCCGAGTCTTAGGATCAGAGCTCGAGTGACCCTTAGAGCGACAGGGCCGGTCCACCGATGTGGATTAAAATTCCTAAACACTATGTTTCCCCGCCCTTTGGGGCGTAAATGAGCCAACGAATGGCTCCATCGGACTCGGGTCGTCTGATCTAATCGAGGCGCCTCGCAACAGCAAACACCACACAGGTGAAAAGTATATAAATGTCAGGGCTGGTAGGTCACTTACACCACCCTAGCTAGAAGGAAACGCATGCCCTCCCTGAGGTCCTCTCCCGTTTTTGGTTCACAACCGGGGTGCGAGGCTCACGAATTCACGTTACACAAAGCTGTGCCACACAGGCTGTGCTTTGATCATCACCACAAGACTTTGCTTTTCAATAGAAGCCTCGATCGATTGCCACTTAGGCATGCCACACAGGCAATTTACTCCATGCGTTTGATATCCATCAATATATAACCTCTAAGCTCGTACGTCTCAGAGAACGGCGTTAAGCAAGAGAATAAATTCTCCGTCGCCAAACAGATATATATTTAATAGAGATCAATCACACGGACTAAAATCCAATGTCAGACACACAATCCATTTACAAATTCGTTCTGGGTCTGAACGAAACCGGAGGCACCTAGTACCCCGCATATCCATCGATCTCCAAGTTCGTTTGGACGATCACCAACTGTTTCCATCTTCTTGGGTGTACAGCCCAATCAAGATCATCAGTAATTACCCAAACGACGTGAAGACCTCCGGTCTTCGACCATCGTCTTCATCTTCGACTTATCGTCGTATCAGTTATTCAGAATGGGTTAAACCCGGTCTTCCCGAATAACTCGCGTATATTTTAAATAAGTGTTACAAAAACACAACATACGCCTCATTCCAATTCATCAGTCACTAACCGTAAATTAATCAAGAGAATAATTCACCAAATATTAACCCCGAAGGCCGAAACCAACATCAGATCAAGATCCAGAAAACCATTCTGCTTGGCTAACCGACAGTTAGTTTCTAAATTTCACATTCATAGGGAGAGGTTCCCATTAATTTTATCAAAGATAAATTCCTTGAATTTATTCTTTAATCTTCTTTTGAATTTTGATTCAACTTGTCGGGATTAACGAACCTTACCGAAGTAATCATTTGTTTTAATTTCCCAATCCCAACCTATTCATCCCATGAAGTAAAAATGGTAATACTTCATATCTAACACCACGATGTTATCGGTAAATTCAATTACCATTTCACGTTCAAATCTAATTAAAGATTTAACTATCACCTGGAGTAAAACTGGTGATACTCCATTCTCGATTATTTCAATCTAATTAAAGATTCATTAAAACTCCACTTAGTTTTAATCTTTAACCGGGTTAAAGAATCGGTGTCATTTAAAACACAGTTCACGATAAACCCAAAATCACATTCCATTAATTATCGGGTTAAAGAACGAGTGTTATTTAAAACACTATCCACGATAAGCCCAAAAATCAATATCAGTTCAATTCCAATTAAATATTATTTAATTGGTACACTTCATTAAATCTAAATAAAAAGATTTAATCTTTTCTCAACTGGGTTCAAGAACAGTGTTAGTGAAGACACCATTCACGACAAACCCAAATCACATTTGATATTCAATACAAGGCTCTGAATAGAAAATATATCGGCTTATATTCAATATCAAATTCTACGATTAACAAATGTCGTATTGGAAATAACGATATAAATATATATCTTTCAAATTTCCCTAACAACATCTGTATAATCACGAATTCCAACATCGAAATATTGCGAAGACAATTTCGATTCAAATCCACTCCATTGCAATCAATGGAAATTCTGGTTAATTTTAAAACCCTTTTCAAATTCTATTTATTAATTTAAAAATAAATAGAATTATAATTCTAGTTCAAAACTAGTTCATTTCGATAAAAATCCATTTTTATCTTTTCAAATATGGAGTTTTTCATCCCAATCCTTTCTAAATCATTTCTTATGATTTTACACAAATTATTACTATTTTTAGTAATTTTATCAAGGCCCGTACAGTCGATTTCCATCAACGGTTATTGAACTGCACTTACAACGACCTTTTTCAAATTTGATTTGGACATAATTCCAAATCCAACCGTTAGATTTCAAATTTCTAATATTAGTT
Source organism: Allium sativum (assembly GCA_030737875.1). Classification (NCBI taxonomy): domain Eukaryota; kingdom Viridiplantae; phylum Streptophyta; class Magnoliopsida; order Asparagales; family Amaryllidaceae; genus Allium; species Allium sativum. The sequence continues at coordinate 46,754 of JASFAX010002064.1, forward strand.
AGAAAGCTCTTTTCGATACAAACCCAATGGTTCCGGTTGCAGGAGAATCCGACGGTCGGATCTCCCGTAATATCCGTTCGAAGTCAATGGTCGGAATTCGAGAACTGCCGCTGCGCGGCGCGTTCTATTCAGGCCATTATGTTATATATATAATATATATTATATATACTTCGTCGATTTCAATTCAAAACGTGCTTTATAAATCGTTTTAAATTCATTTTCAAAACAGTTTCAACTTCATATTCAATTTCAAATCAAAATTGAATATTCCCTTTTTAAATTCGGTTTAAATTCATTTCAAATTGATTTCAATTCAAATTGATTTCTAATTCAAGTTCAGTTCGTTTTCAATTCAATTCAATTCAATTTCAATTCGAATTCATTCCTATTCCATTTCAATTCGAATTCATTTATATTCAATTTCAATTCGAATTCGTTTATATTCTATTTCAATTCGAATTTATTTATATTCAATTTCTATTCGAATTCATTTATATTCAATTTCAATTTGAATTCGTTTATATTCAATTTCAATTCGAATTTATTTATATTCAATTTCTATTCGAATTCGTTTATATTCAATTTCAATTCGAATTCGTTTATATTCAATTTCAATTCGAATTTATTTATATTCAGTTTCTTTTCAAAATATCGGATTTTGAAATCACTTCCGATATTCATTATAAAATCGATATAAATATCATTCACGTCAAAATGGCGTCAATCTAATCAATACGGCTTCATATATTCCTATTTTCAAACATTCTATTTCAAATATTTCTTTTTCAAATATTTCTATTTTAAAACATGAATGAGGCCCAATCAATTACCATATAATGTTAATTATATG